>SKCR01051358.1:0-37758 GCA_019454045.1 Zanthoxylum bungeanum
TACGAACAGGGTATGTGTGCGGGTTACGTGAAGGAGAGATTGAAAGGTTTGTTTGAGTGGTGGCCGAGAAGATGAGAGGGTAATGGCCTGTTACGTGGGGGACTTTGTTTCTTGTTTGGCCGTGTGCATGGCTTGCGCGAAGATGAAGCTTTAAGGTTGTGAATAGAGAAGACTATGTGGGTTCTTAGGGTTTCATTTGTTTTTTTTTGTTCTTCCCTGAGGGTTTGTTATCAGTGGTGAGTCTAGATCCCCCCTGCGTGAAGGTGATGAAGGGTTTATATGGTAGTTGTCTTTGAAGTGAGAGAGAGAGACAGCATGGGTGCTTATGGGTAGTAGCATGGGCGTGCATAGTGGTTATGGATGGTGGTTAGCATGAATAGGGTATGGTTTGCATGGGTGTTTGTATGGAGGGTGCAGGGGAATAATGGTTGATTGTGGATGGGTGAGAGATGGGTTGTGATTTGTTGTTTTGTGTTTGGTTAAAGGTGATTCACGTGGGGTATGGGTGGTTTGGGTTTGTATGGAGGGTGGTATGGGTTTGCATAAAGGGTGCATGGGTTTGCATCGGTGCTTGCATGGATGGTATTTGTTGTGTGAATTGTTTATTATTTGTTAGTGTTGTTGTTTATTTTCGCTTGTAGTGTTTGTTAATTATTTATTAAATTGGGTGGATTTGATTTAAGTTTGTGTGTGTGTGTGTGTTACACGTGAGGGGTGGGTTTATGTTTGGTTATATATATATATATTTTTTTTATTTGTTTATTGTTTATTTGTTTGTGGAATTTATTGAATTTTATTGTTATTAAATTGGTTTGTATTTTTTAATTGTTTGAATTTGTTTAATTGGTTGGTGGCTTATTATTTTATGTTTGTGCATGGAAGTTGAAGGGTCACAGGGGTAGGCTTTAAGGTTCGGGGCGAGAATAAATTTTGATACAAAGGCTCAACGAGAAAATGCCGAGGTTAAGCGAGCGAACAAAAATCCAACAAAACATCAATTCTTGACTTTTCCCTTCCGTCGTCCGTTTCACGCGACTCCCGCGACTTAAAAGGTGGTGCCTCCGTACGAGGCTCATCATTGGGCTGGTATGCAAAAATGCAATGCCTACAATTGTCCATTTCCGAAACATTCTTGATATGAGAGTGGTCCATTTCTGAACCATTGCTCATGAGAGATAGTCCATTTCCGGACCAATACTGATATGAGAGTGGTCCATTTCCGAACCGTTACTGATAATGATGTGGTCCATTTTCGAACCGTTGCTGATGAGAGATAGTCAATTTCTGAACCAATACTGATATGAGAGTGGTCCATTTCCGAACCTTGCTCCATTCTTGGAGTGCCATTCCTGGCTTGTTCATTCCTGAACTGTGTTTCCATTATTGGAGTGTCATTCCCGGCTCGTTCATTCTCGAACTGTGTTTCCACTCTTGGAGTGCCATTCCCGGCTAAACTGATACTGATGTTGATGTGGGCCTCGTTCCCAGAGTGATGCTGATGTGGGCCTCGCCCCCAGAATGATATGGGCCTCGTCCCCAACTGATACTGATATGGGCCTCGCCCCTGGGACTCATCCCCAAGACTAAAACTGATATGGGCCTCGCCCCCAACTGATACTGATATGGGCCTCGCCCCTAGACTGATACTGATATGGGCCTCGCCCCTAGACTGATACTGATGATATGAACCTTGCCCCCAGACTGATACTGATATGGGCCTCGCCCCCAGACTGATATTGATATGGGCCTCGTCCCTAGACTGATACTGATGATATGGGCCTTGCCCCCTGACTGATACTGATATGGGCCTCGCCCCCAGACTGATACTGATATGGGCCTCGCCCTCAGACTGATACTGATATAGACCTCGCCCCCAGACTGATACTGTGTTGTCGCTGTTCCTGATTGGTTTGTCTTTGCCGTTTTCTCTCTTTTTGCTTCAAAACCTGTGAATACAAAGCAAAACAAACACAAAAGAATGCAAAGTATGTTACGTGTATGCATGCATGCATGAATGAGTTTCCTATCCCGTTGGGTTAGGTCTTCCGCCAATTCCTCCTCAGGCAAAGTACTGCTTCAACCTTTCCACTTTAATCGGCTCAGTGAACTCATTCCCTTCCAAGTCTGATAGTCTCACTACCCCATTTCTCAATTTCTGAATGATCACCATATCTTTTCTGCTTGCTGCTTTCGGGAATTCCCTATGTTCTAAACATCACTGAATTTCATAGTACCAAGGTTGAATGCTTTTCTCAAATATACTCATGTTGCCGGTTGAAAGGAAGAGATTCAGGCAAGTAAGCAAAACGAACGTCTTTTTTATTATTAAGAAGATGTTCGAACGAAGAGACAACATCAATGTCTTTATTAAAAATGCAGGATCAAATAAACTAGGAGGAATAACTTCATCATCCGCAACATTGCCTTCTTCATTGGCCTATGGTTCTCCACCGTTGTCATCCCCTATTCCTATGAATGAAGTTGAGTGGTTGAGAGTTTGAAGGACAAGGGTTTCGGGTAGGCCAGAGTTGATCATGTAGTTGGGTAGGGGATTTCTATGTGTGTTGGGTTGTTCTCTTTCTGGGTCAGGTATTTTGTGGGAGTCAATGAGGTTTTGGATCTCATGCCTAAGGCGGGTGCAGCTATCAGTTTCGTGACCCCTTCTCCGATGGAAGTGACAATACAGGCTTAGGTCAAGGTTGGGTGGTACAGGGTTTGGAATTGGTTTAGCCTCTAAGAGTTCCAGAAGTCCTTGCGCCTTTAGCTTTTCGAACACCTTTGACATAGGTCTACCAAGATTGGAGAATCGCCTATTTCTGACGGTAGCGACCTCGGCCGTAGTGGGCTTGGTCTCATAATTCCCCCCAAAATTTCTTTTATTCTGGCCATAAAACTTTCTGTTTTCAGCCTCCTCTTCTTCAATATCCATAACAGTCTCTCTCAACTGTCGGAAATCCACAATCATGGAGGTCATCCTCCTCAGTTTTCCATAAATTGAGGGCTTAGTACCCTTGATAATCATCTTAATCTGGTCTTTCTCTGAAGGCCGAGTCTGCATTTTCAGAAGCTGGCTTCTCCAGCGATCCACATACTCTTTGAAACTTTCCTCTGGCTTCTGTTTAGTGTTCTCCAAGTCACGGAGTGACAAGTCAATCTCTAAGTCTATAACATACTGCTTCAGAAAAGCATCAGCTAGTTCCCTCCAATCTCCCTTAACCTTCTTCTCAAGGCTATGATACCAAACCACAGGTGCCTCCTCGAGTGACATCCCAAACATCTTTTGGACTTGGCGCTGTGATAGGCCCACTGAACTCATGACTGAGACATATTGCTGCAGATGGACTCTCGGGTCTCCATACCCATTAAACTTGGCCATGTCGGGCATTTTAAACTGAGCTGGCAGCTGTTCTCCGAAGGTCATTGCCTCATAATCTAACAACTCTTCATGTTTACCCCTCATTTTGCGGGTAACTGTTTCAACTTGATCCCGAAGCCTCTGAAATTCTGCCTGAGACCCAATCACTCTGCCTGTTGCAAACTCTGCCATGTCATCATCAAAATTGGGGATATCATCCCCCAACCCGCTCGGAGGCTCCTCACGCCTCATATTCTCAGAATTTCCCCCAGCACGGGGCACAGCCATATTTTTCATGGCAGTAGCCAAGGCTTGCAACTGTTCAGTGACCTTGGCGAGACCGTTTTCCAACTGATCCATACGGAATACCTCAATATATGATTCACTCATGTTTGTTCCCAGTATTTTGGTGAGTCTTCCTTTTTCCCTAACCCAACGGGAATCTATGATGGCTTTTAAATCACAAGGGTTAACATGATGTATGTATGGATGGGGTGCATGAGATGCATGTAACATATATAACATACTAAATCGATTAAAATTTTCAAACAAATCGGCCCATTATCATTTTAGAAGCCTTTGGGCTAAATGTCATAGGAGTGAACTCGCCCAGTTTAAATGGCCCAACGAGTTCACATCTCATGGCAAGGAGCCCAACTAAATCCAAATGGTAATGTTCCGAACACAAACACAAAATGGCCCATCAACATTTAGAAGCCTTTGGCCCAATCGTCATAAGGTACGTTCTTGTCCCAGTTTAAATGGCCCAACAAGCCCATATCTCATGAAAAATGGTCCAAATGGATCCAAACGGCGATGTTCCCAAACACAAGCATAAAAGAAAGATAATGCAAACATAAAACAATAATTTCTACAGAATGGCCCATCAATATTTCAGAAGCCTTGGGCCCAATGGTCATAAGGTACGAACTCGCCCCAGTTTAAATGGCCCAGCAAGTCCGCATTTCTGAAAATGGTCCAACTGCGTCCAAATGAGGATGGTCCACAAGCACATACTCAAGGAAATAATTGTTACTTTAACCATACAATCCCGGTCTATGGGTGGGTTCATAAGAGTGTAGACAAAGGCTCTCATCGGCGAAGGATGGCCCACAACTAGGTCTCCCCAATCAAGGGTTCGAGCAACCAAGTGAGCGCACCCTTTTTTATACACTACGGTACGTGCCAATGAGCTATGGTGTGTGACGAACTGTCAAAGGGATTTCCCATTGTAGATTCCCCAGAGGGAAGGTGGAGCGAGGCTCACTTAAATACCCAAGCCTCTTAGGCTCTTATCGCTTGGTGTCAGGAATAAATAACGAGTCCTCCAAATTAGTCCATCACAATAGGCTACGAGTAGATGGCTATCTAGGTGCCTTCACAGCTTTTCCTTCTAGAAAGGTAGTGATTGAAGGAAGACACCAAACCATTACCTAGCCTCAAAATGCCTTTGATTAAACCCCCATTTCATCCATTATAGACACGGTCAATTAGAACATAAATCCAAACATTACAAGACAATATTTCGGGGCCGATTCTCTATCCCCAGTGGAGTCGCCAGACTGTGGGACACAGGAACTGGACGACGCATGCTGTCCCGGGCTCGCGGCCCGGTCGGGAGTACGGAGTAGCCACGGGGGACTAAATCGGAGAATAATGGAGTCGCCACCCGGTGTGAACCGGGAAAATGAGATTTAAGGCCGCACTCACCCCTTGCAAGGGAAGACCTCAAACCGTTGGGTTCGGAATGGTCCCTTACTCATGCCACTTGTAATGAAAGGATTTATGTAATAATTTAATCAGGCTTCAGTAGCATTTATTTCCAAGAGTATCATGCTTCTAAATTCACATGTACAAAATAAAACTTACACATATATTTCACATCTAAGATTGCATGCTTGGAAGTACATCAAAGGAGCGACAAACATACAACTTCATTGGCATATTGTATTCAAGAAAACACAAGCACACATACTAACCACACAAGCACACATGTGAGCACCTTCTCAAGTGGTACGTGGAATTGTATCCCAAGTACAGACCGTACTACCGTCCATTCGGAATCGGCTACGGAATTTATGTCTGGGTTTCCATCTGATATACCACAAGAAATAATACTCAAATGTTATCATAACATAGGTATATGAATTATAATACATTAAACACATTGTATTCATACATGTGGGGATAGCTACTAGGAAAACTATGTATGAAATCTGATGAAAAGGACTCAGTTCAGTAGGTGCGCGTTCGCGTAGCGTTTGAAAACGCGTTCGAACGGTAAAGAGAAGGTTCACGTTCGTGTAGCGTTCGAGAACGTGTTCGAACGGAACCAGACCTGATGCATGATAAGACTAAGAAAGTGCGTGTGTGTTCGCGTAGCGTTCGAGAACGCGTTCGAACGGTAAACAGAAGGTTCGCGTTCGTATAGCGTTCGATAACACGTTCGAACGGAACCAGACCTGATGCATGATGAGACTAAGAAAGTGCGTGTGCGTTCACGTAGCGTTCGAGAACGCGTTAGAACGGTAAACAGAAGGTTCGCGTTCGTGTATCGTTCGAGAACACATTTGAATGGAACCAGACCTGACGCATGCAACACAAAGAATAAAGACAACAATGTCAAGCTCAGTATGTCCGATTAAACGTATCTTGCATTCAATCGAACACACATCAACTGGCGCGGCAAAGCATCGTGGTAAAGGGCTTTAACCCCTCCCCATATGGGATCTTTCATTGCACTTACTAAGCCCATGCGCTCGATTGAATCACGCATACAAAGAATTGAAAAACAATAATATCAGACTTAGTATGCCCGATTGAACGTATCTTGCATTCAACCGAACACACATCAACCGGCACGGCAAAGCATCGTGGTAAAGGGCTTTAACCCCTCCCCATAGAGGATCTTTCATTGCACTTACTAAGCCCATGCGCTCGATTGAATCATGCATACAAAGAATTAAAAGCAATAATATCAAACTTAGTATGCTCGATTGAACGTATCTTGCATTCAACCGAACACACGTCAACCGGCGCGGAAAAGCATCATGGTAAAGGGCTTTAACCCCTCCCCGTATGGGATCTTTCATTCCACTTACTAAGCCCATGCGCTCGATTGAATCACGCATACAAAGAATTAAAAAACAATAATATCAAACGTAGTATGCCCGATTGAACGTATCTTGCATTCAACCGAACATACATCAACCGGCGCGGTGAAGCATCATGGTAAAGGGCTTTAACCCCTCCCCATAGGGGATCTTTCATTCCACTTACTAAGCCCATGCGCTCGATCGAATCATACATAAATAAGCAACATGCAGAATTCAAGTGACGAAAAAGAAATAAATAAATCAAAGCAACATGAAACAAAAGAATGTGTCGTTTACTCAAGCGGTACGTGGAGTTGTATCCCAAGTACAGACCGCACTACCGTCCATTCGGATTCAGCTACGGAATTTACGTCTGGGTTTCCATCCTATATACCGCAAGAGACGACACTCTTTCATTCATCCAATACCCACAACACGCATCATACACACACAAGATTCAACAAATAATTAAAATACAGTTAAAATAAATAACAAAAATCAAATAAAGATGAGTGTGGAAAGTACCCTCAGGTCTAACCTTTTTGCCAACTTTCGGGCTTGCGTTTCACGGACGTCGGAAAGGGTACAGCTCCTCAACTTCTCCGGTTCACTGGTTTAATGCCCTAGCTCACTGTTTTGCTGTTTTGCTTGCCGTTCGGTCTCCATTCTGCTGTTGTTCGGTCTCCGTTCTGCTGCTATTCGGTCTCTGCTTTGCTACCCACTATTCAGGTCACCTGTTTTGACGTTTCAACGAACTGTTTCGAGTGTTTTTCGTGGTTTTTTAGTGTAGTT
Organism: Zanthoxylum bungeanum; assembly: GCA_019454045.1. Classification (NCBI taxonomy): domain Eukaryota; kingdom Viridiplantae; phylum Streptophyta; class Magnoliopsida; order Sapindales; family Rutaceae; genus Zanthoxylum; species Zanthoxylum bungeanum. The sequence goes on from SKCR01051358.1 coordinate 7,243, forward strand.
TTGTGTGGTTATTTCAAGGATTATAAGTGCAGTTTATGTTACTGTTTTAAGGGATTTTAGGGACTGTTTTGGGTGTGGTTTGGGCTGCTGTATGGGGGAGATTTTCGGTGATAGGTAGAGGTTTGGGAGGGTGCTGTTTTCGGTTATGGAGTGGAGGAGATGAGGGGAATGGTTTGTGTTCTTCCTGTTGCTATTGCCGTGAGTGGCTAAGGTTCTTTGTGTTGTGATTTTTGTGTGAGTTATCTGTATGAGCTAGAGGATGCATGTCTTGGTTAGGGGTTATTTATATAGAGAAGGGCTAGGGTTTCACCTTGTCTCACAAGGAATGAATTTTAGCATTAAAGAGAGATATGATTTTGTGTTAGACAAGGAAAGCAAAGGATTTGATGGGGGACAAAATTTGGCTAGATTAGGAATGCAAAATATTTAATTTGTTATGATTGATTTTAATTAGGCATGACATCTTTTTAATTTAGTATGTGATTTTGTTTGGTTAGGAAGTTAATATATTTGATTTATCTTTATTAGGTATGATTATATTTTATGTTTTATTTAATTGGTAAATGGTTTAAATATTTTATTTAATATTTAATTTAATTTCCCATGTGTTTTAAATGTGTTTTATTAATTGGGATGTGTTTTATGGGCTTTGGGAGGCTAATTGGGCTGGGGTGCGAGGCTAGCAGCAAAACCAGAAACACCGACGCCGTTCGAATGCCAATTAGAACGCTACACGAACGTCCGCAATCTGCCTGACGTTCGAACGAAGTAACGAACGCAGCACTAACGAAGACAGTGAACTTATGAAATGAACTTGATGACGTACTTATTCTGAATTTCCCCTTCCGACCTCCGTTTCCCGCAATATCCTTAGCTAAAAAGGTAGTGCCTCCAACTGAGACTCATCATCGGGTTTCACATGTGAAAATGCGAAGCCTACACATGTGTCACCTTATCACCTTATCCAGAATCGCCACGTGTCATCACCTCAGCATGCCACGACCAAAAAGCAATGGCGTCGCGATGCTGGAAGCCCATCCGGGCCTATAAATTCAGCTCGATTTCAGAATTCAAATCATGCCTTCCTTGAGTTTTGTAAGGACTCTAAGGATTGTATCTTGTGTGTGTTAGTTTTTGTAATTTTAATTTAGCATTTTTACTTTTAGTATTTTTAATTATGCACTTTTACTTTTTGTAATAAAATTTTATTTACTTTTTACTTTATGTTTTGTAGTTAATTTACCGCTGGGGTAAAAGGTGAAAAATTTAATATAATTATCTAGGTAAATCTCACTTAATTATAATTTATAAATTATAATTTAACCGAATTAATTAATGGCGGACTTTATTACCGCCTATATGGTCGGTCTAAATATAAATTACTTTACCGCCTATATGGCTGGTCTTTATGTGACAGATAATTACCGCCTATATGGCTGGTGTAATTGGACTAAATGGATTACCGCTTATATGGCTGGTTTTAAATGTTTAATATTATTAATTACTGAGAAAGCTGAACAGAAAATAATTTATATGTTATGATTTAATTATTTATTGGGTAATTCTTTAGTTTGTTTATTGAGTCTTAAGCTTAATGCTTCTTGTTGTCTGATCACCAATAAGATTGATGTGGTAAACTTAAAATGAACTAGACATAGGGATTTTAGGTTTCAGCCTTAGATTCAATAGCCCACGATCTTCCTTGAGGATAGATAACCCTTTAATAGATTTCCTTACAGGATAGACATATACCTGTCGGGCGGGGGTAGCTATAATTGGAACTTAATCTTAATGAATCCAGGTAATTGGTTGACATAGACATATGGTTTAATTGGGTTATACTGGGTATTTGCGTTTGACCATCGACAGAGGCTTTTGCATATTTTCGTGTTCCAGGTTAGCAATCTTATTTATTACACATAAATAAGAGAATCAATTCATCTTTATAATAATATTGTGTGGAGTCACGACCCTAGATCTTTGAGTCTTTTCTTTTATTTTCCTTAGTATTTTCTTTTAAGTCTGTTTTTATTTTAATTAGAAAATCCACATTCAACCAACCAAAAGCAATCAATTCCCTTCTCCATATAATTAGATACTTGTAAATAAATAGTATCAATAATTAATAACAACAGTAGGAATTAAGTCCTCGTGGGATCGATATTTTTATACTACTTGAACGATACGTGCGCTTGCGTTATACGTGTGTGTTTACGCCGGTCAAGTTTTTGGCGCCGTTGCCGGGAACTTATTTTTCTTGAGTTATTAATTTTGAAGCTATATAATTTACTTGTATCTAATTTTCTTTATCTGTAATTTTTATTTCTTTATTTTGTTTTCGGGTGATTAAAAAATGGAACATTATTGGGAGATTGAAAGATTTCGAGCTTTACTAGAAGAAGATACACCTCAAATCTGGGAGCAACAGTCCGGTTTTCTGAGGCCTGTTGTCCAACCCAACAACTATCATTGGATGTCAGAATCAAGCAATACTACATTTTCTCATCAGAACGAAATAGGGAGATGTGTAATATGTGATGGTAATCACTCTAGCGATCAATGCATATACTTTTCAGAGTGGCAGAATTATCAGAATCATTCAAGGTATGAAGAATCATCAGATTTTCCATCTTATCCACCATCCATCTACGATCTTCATCAAGAACCAGAACCATCAAAGGAAGAACAATTAGTTGACATGCTCAAAGATTTATTCAAGAAACAAGACGAAAATTTGGATACAATGCTTGAAACATATCATAATCAACTCGAAAGTATTCAGAGACAATCAACATCTATTCAGAGACTGACAGATCAAACGAGACAATTACCTCAAGAAGAATTATCAGATGAAACTGACAAAGCCTTCGAGTACCAATCATTTCACAATGACACTTCAACAGATGAGGAGGCTGAGCAATATCAACAACCAGAGGTATCAGTTCAGGAGCCCAAACCAGCGAAGTCTCTATTTGACTTTTATTATTCAGATTCTGATGAGGATGAAGTTGATCTATTTGTACCAACTGCACCAAAAACGGAGGATCAAACTTTCAATCCTCAAAATGAAGATCTTGGAGCATGCTTTACCATGATGTTTGAAGAAGATCTACCTGAACCATCCATTCCAGTCATATCAGAGGATGAAGACCTAATGTCAGAAACATCTTTACATCCTTAGGCAGATACTTATGGAGCATGCATTTCACAGATGATGGATGAAGAGTTGAATACGGAAATTTTAAAATTCATCTGTGAAGAAAAGGTGGAGCAAGAAGCAGAGCAAATGGAGGAGCAACAGTTAGACCAAATTGAAGATCCAGAGCATTCAGACGAAACATCACTGTTTTGGGGAGTACAATTTAGAGATATCACCCGGAAGCTTGATAGAATGGAACTTCCATTCAAGGTCAAGCACCATACGAGACCTCCTGATTTTATTTCTTTCTTTTCAGGAACCACTGGAGCGACAAAGTTTAAAAGGTGGCACAAACACTGAATGGGACAAAATATTTTTTACCCTTTTACCGTTGGAAGAGACCCTTCAAAAGCAACGCTCACGGGATTGTCTTTAATCGAACATCCAAAACGACGCTGAAACCTCCTTGACAGATAGATTTCAGTCACGTCTGGCTGAAGATGAAAAATTTGGCTCTAGCATGGAGGAAACCCATGCAATTTGTTGTAATTTCTATTTTCATATTTTATGTATACATATGGATGGTCGGTCTAAATATAAATTACTTTACCGCCTATATGGATGGTCTTTATGTGACAGATAATTACCGCCTATATGGCTGGTGTAATTGGACTAAATAGATTACCGCCTATATGGCTGGTTTTAAATGTTTAATATTATTAATTCTTGAGAAAGCAGAACATAAAATAATTTATATATTATAATAAGTGAGATTCCTAGATAAGAAATATTAAATGTGGATCCTCTAACCCCCAGCATTTTATTTTATTCTAGGGAAGTGATGAAACACAATATTACTAGGCTTAATAATTGATTTAATTATTTATTGGGTAATTCTTTAGTTTGTTTATTGAGTCTTAAGCTTAATGCTTCTTGTTGTCTGATCACCAATAAGATTGATGTGGTAAACTTAAAATGAACTAGACATAGGGATTTTAAGTTTCAGCCTTAGATTCAATAGCCCACGATCTTCCTTGAGGATAGATAACCCTTTAATAGATTTCCTTACATGATAGACATATACCTGTCGGGCGGGGGTAGCCATAATTGGAACTTAATCTTAATTAATCGAGGTAATTTGGTTGACATAGACATATGGTTCAATTGGGTTATACTGGGTATTTGCGTCTGACCATCGACAGAGGCTTTTATATATTTTTGTGTTCCAGGTTAGCAATCTGATTTATTACACATAAATAAGAGAATCAATTCATCTTTATAATAATATTGTGTGGAGTCACGACCCTAGATCTTTGAGTCTTTTCTTTTATTTTCCTTAGTATTTTCTTTTAAGTCTGTTTTTATTTTAATTAGCAAATCCACATTCAACCAACCAAAAGCAATCAATTCCCTTCTCCCTATAATTAGATACTTGTAAATAAATAGTATCAATAATTAATAACAACAGTAGGAATTAAGTCCTCGTGGGATCGATATTTTTATACTATTTGAACGATATGTGCACTTGTGTTATACGTGTGTGTTTACGCCGGTCAATAGAATATTATATTTTATTCGATGGAATATCTTTCTACGATCTCGAGTAATAAAATTATTTTATTATTTGGTGTGTAACATTAGATGTTAACGATTGTAGAAAAGACCTGACTTATTGAAATTAATTGTAAGAGTGATAAACTATAAATGGAACTGCATAATTAATAAGATGAAAAGACCCTAAAACATCTTCTGTATAAGTTCAATAGAATGTTAGAATCATTTACAAAGTATTTGATACTTAATGGTTCTGTTATTTTCTTATCAAAGAAAATTATCTTATAACTTGTAGTGGAAGCGATATTTGATATCGATTCCGGAAATTATATTAGACCATAGATCTAAAATTGTTCATAGCTTACTACGATCAAGTTTTGAACTTGATTAAGCGTTAGTTATGAATCGTTCATAGAATATGTAAATTGTTTGCGCAACAAAAACAAATTGAGCTTATTAAAGGTTTGACCTTTATAGTATGGCAGTGAGAAAGGTTATACTCAGCAATCTATCATAGATTCTGAGGAAACTTGTCTCGAGTCGTACTAATTGAAAAATTAAAGATCTGTTGGTTAATGTTGATATTAAACTGTATATTTTAGCTATGAATGCAAAGTGGCGTTCCTGAATGGTTTCTTCGAATAAGAAATCCATTGTGATTTCTTTATTTGAAGAGTTCATTCTAGAATGTCCCTGAAGTTTGTATTCTGTTAAGATAACAGTTTGATATACAAGCTTATAGAGCCTATTGTAGACTCAGGTGAGCTTTCCGGAAATCTGTATTCTCTAATTTTGATAATAGTCAGATTGTCTGATTTTATCAAAGCATAGAGAATATATATATGATAGTAGGGTAAGTGGGAGCGTACATATTTTTTCTAGTGTTATATATCCTAACGACATTATCATTATTAATGTAATAATAAGATATTTATGAGGTAAAAGATTTACATAAGTATTCTTTTCTCCGTGAAAGCAGTGGGAGTAGTCTATGTTATATTTGATATAAAGTTTCATATATGATATAAAATAAGAGACTTGTGAGATACTCTCATTAATCGTGCATTAGAAATGATCTAATATAGGACATAACAAGACTATCTGTATGACAATTAATGTAACAGTTTGATAGTTAGTATAACTGTTTGACAGTTAGTGTGTCTCTTTTATATAGTATTCATCATTCATAAATGATGATTCCTTTGTCGAAAGAGAAATTGATTAGAATGTCTAGTCAATTTTATGCACCATAGGATGATGGCATAATGAATACTATATTATGTGCGAGTAAAGATATCAATTTAATCATAATTGTTACGAGCAATTTTGATATGTTATAGACCATAAGATGTGTCTGAAACATATTTTTTGTTATCTTTGAGATATTAAGAATCAGTTTCTTATTCATGGAGAATATAGCCTGCAACCATGAGGGTCTGATTAGTTTGAGTCTGATTATGATGTTAGATGGTCTACATCATAAAAGAGTCAAAAAGATGCAGTGGGAGTGTCACGAATGATTCTACTGTGTTAGTGGAATTAATTGTAACTTATGAAGTATTGACTTATGAAGTTGCAAAATGACCTTATAGATTAGAAGTTTTTGATATTTGTGTTGTGCTTGCGGTTTTCTGCATAGTATTTTCGACCTGATCCCTAAATACTTGGGAATTCGGTTGCTATAACACAATATTGATATTGCATCTGAGTCACATTGATGTATAACTTCGGTTATACAAAATATGAATGATGCTTGTCAAGGAAATGTTTTGGGTTTGTTGGACAAACTAAATATGTTATAGGGGGCCTACTTGTTGTTTCCTACCTCTTGAGTGCTAGGTCAGCTCTTGAGGACCATGCGTATGTAATACATATTAAGATGTGTATATGATACCGTGGATTGGCACTAGAGAAAATGGGATAAATTGTTAAGGTTGATGCTCGGAGTGCCAATCCAGATCGTATTTATGTCCGATTCATGAAAACGAACAATTCTTTTTTCCATAATATTACTTAATTTATGGTAGTACTTCTTGCTTTTATATACATATTCGATCTAATTACGATTAGATTGAAACTAAATATGATTTAGTGATATGTATATATATTAGATTAAGACCCGATAATATATAATGTAGTGCGCAGTTACAAAGTAATTTGTATTTGACATTGGGAAGTGGCACTACCAGAAATATATTATCAAATAAAGTTCCTGGTCAAGATTTACTAACACGGGTCGGTTAGTAAAATCGTTTGAGACCAGTACACGTCGTATACTGAGACTTGGTCCAATGGTTTATCCCAATGAACCATGAGTCTGGGGAGACTCGTATAGACGTGTGAGTGTTTATAGTGGATAAACACTGAATGACTCACCGAATATTTCCTAATAGATGGTACACCAATGTCAATAGGAATCTTCTCGGGTCAAGTGAGCATAGTGGTCATTTGACTTGAGATACCACTGTGGATGTATGAGGTATCCTCCACACTTTGATGGTAGTCACGTCACCTATCTATTTAGATCAGACCTCCGTCTGTTCGTTGGGTGTGGACTGATCTTAAGGATATCCTGTGCGTATCAAGAAAGGATCCGTCAGTTCTGTGTACATAGCATATGTATTCAATATGGAATTAGCAATTTGTTAAATCCATGGGCCCGTGGTACACTGTAGAAGTAAGTTCTAAGTGTTATTAAGAGATTGCTAATAGAATCATCGACATAATTATACCTTTAGAGATTTGACGTTATTATCTATATCTCTGGGATAATCCGGATACATGTGACGGAGGGATTATACGTATGAGATGACCTAGACTTGTATGATTCAGCGAGTTTATCTGTGGTCGTCATAATTTACAGGTGGGTAGATTATGGACACGAATTGGATTTTGTGATGGATATCCATGAATGTAGAGAGTCTCACTAATGAAACATACTCGTAGAGCACTATGGCTATTTTTATAAATAATATTGATTATGTATAGATCGTTTAACGGTTAAACGATAAATACACGCTTTAAGGGTTTTTCCGGCTTTTTCTTAATTAATTTGTATTTGATTTAAATACTTGATTTTATTGAATTGACATTAATTAATTGTCAAATAAAGTATTTGACACTTGTCACAAATATATGTATTATGGAATATTTAATGTAAATATTATACATATATTTGTAATTATCCAATTATTTAATTGTTAAAATACAGTTAAAATAAATATTATTCATCCAATACCCACAACACGCATCATACACACACAAGATTCAACAAATAATTAAAATACAGTTAAAATAAATAACAAAAATCAAATAAAGATGAGTCTGGAAAGTACCCTCAGGTCTAACCTTTTTTCCAACTTTCGGGCTTGCGTTTCACGGACGTCGGAAATGGTACAGCTCCTCAACTTCTCTGGTTCACTGGTTTAACGCCCTAGCTCACTGTTTTACTGTTTTGCTTGCCGTTTTGTCTCCGTTATGCTGCTGTTCGGTCTCCGTTCTGCTGCTATTCAGTCTCTGCTTTGCTACTCATTGTTCAGGTCACCTGTTTTGACGTTTCAACGAACTGTTTTGAGTGTTTTTCGTGGTTTTTTAGTGTAATTTTGTGTGGTTATTTAAAGGATTATAAGTGCAGTTTATGTTACTGTTTTAAGGGATTTTAGGGACTGTTTTGGGAGTGGTTTGGGCTGCTGTATGGGGGAGATTTTCGGTGATAGGTAGAGGTTTAAGAGGGTGCTGTTTTCGGTTATGGAGTGGAGGAGATGAGGGGAATGGTTTGTGTTCTTCCTGTTGCTATTGCCGTGAGTGGCTAAGGTTCTTTGTGTTGTGATTTTTGTGTGAGTTATCTGTATGAGCTAGAGGATGCATGTCTTGGTTAGGGGTTGTTTATATAGAGAAGGGCTAGGGTTTCACCTTGTCTCACAAGGAATGAATTTTAGCATTAAAGAGAGATATGATTTGGTGTTAGACAAGGAAAGCAAGGGATTTGATGGGACAAAATTTGGCTAGATTAGGAATGCAAAATATTTAATTTGTTATGATTGATTTTAATTAGGCATGACATCTTTTTAATTTAGTATGTGATTTTGTTTGGTTAGGAAGTTAATATATTTGATTTATCTTTATTAGGTATGATTATATTTTATGTTTTATTTAATTGGTAAATGGTTTAAATATTTTATTTAATATTTAATTTAATTTCCCATGTGTTTTAAATGTGTTTTATTAATTGGGATGTGTTTTATGGGCTTTGGCGGGCTAATTGGGCTGGGGTGCGAGGCTAGCAGCAAAACCAGAAACACCGACGCCGTTCGAATGCCAATTATAACGCTACACGAACGTCCGCAATCTGCCTGACGTTCGAACGAAGTATCGAACGCAGCACTAACGAAGACAGTGAACTTGTGAAATGAACTTGATGACGTACTTATTCTGAATTTCCCATTCCGACCTCCGTTTCCCGCAATATCCTTAGCTAAAAAGGTAGTGCCTCCAACTGAGACTCATCATCGGGTTTCACATGCGATAATGTGATGCCTACACACGTGTCACCTTATCACCTTATCCAGAATCGCCACGTGTCATCACCTCAGCATGCCACGACCAAAAAGCACTGGCGTCGCGACGCTGGAAGCCCATCCGGGCCTATAAATTCAGCTCGATTTCAGAATTCAAATCATGACTTCCTTGAGTTTTGTAAGGACTCTAAGGATTGCATCTTGTGTGTGTTAGTTTTTTTAATTTTAATTTAGCATTTTTACTTTTAGTATTTTTAATTATGCACTTTTACTTTTTGTAATAAAATTTTATTTACTTTTTACTTTATGTTTTGTAGTTAATTTACCGCTGGGGTAAAAGGTGAAAAATTTAATATAATTATCTAGGTAAATCTCGCTTAATTATAATTTATAAATTATAATTTAACCGGATTAATTAATGGCAGACTTTATTACCGCCTATATGGTCGGTCTACATATAAATTACTTTACCGCCTATATGTCTGGTCTTTATGTGACAGATAATTACCGCCTATATGGCTGGTGTAATTGGACTAAATGGATTACCGCCTATATGGCTGGTTTTAAATGTTTAATATTATTAATTCCTGAGAAAGCAGAACAGAAAATAATTTATATGTTATGATTTAATTATTTATTGGGTAATTCTTTAGTTTGTTTATTGAGTCTTAAGCTTAATGCTTCTTGTTGTCTGATCACCAATAAGATTGATGTGGTAAACTTAAAATGAACTAGACATAGGGATTTTAGGTTTCAGCCTTAGATTCAATAGCCCACGATCTTCCTTGAGGATAGATAACCTTTTAATAGATTTCCTTATAGGATACACATATACCTGTCGGGCGGGGGTAGCTATAATTGGAACTTAATCTTAATGAATCCAGGTAATTTGGTTGACATAGACATATGGTTTAATTGGGTTATAGTGGGTATTTGCGTCTGACCATCGACAGAGGCTTTTGCATATTTTCGTGTTCCAGGTTAGCAATATTATTTATTACACATAAATAAGAGAATCAATTCATCTTTATAATAATATTATGTGGAGTCACGACCCTAGATCTTTGAGTCTTTTCTTTTATTTTCCTTAGTATTTTCTAATACTCATCATCGGGTTTCACATGCGAAAATGTGATGCCTACAGTCGCCCCCACTTTGATGGGACTTATGTAATGTGTAACAGTGACAATCCTATCAAAGTTATGCAATGCATTTTCACTTACCTGGCTCGCCAGCTGCCACTTGACTTACCATGTGTTGAGTTGAGTTGATTTGGTGGTGAGGTGCTACGACCCCTGGTTCATTCCCGAACCGTGCTCCATTTTTAGAGCGCCATTTTTGGCATCTTTTGTGTGTGTGCTCCATTTTGGAGCGCCATTTCCGGCATTTGCTGTGTGTGTTCCATTTTGGAGTGCCATTTTCGGCGTCTGCTATGGTAGCGGTCCATTTCCGAACCGTGCTGTGCGAGAATATGGCTCATTTTTGAACCGTTATTTGATGAGATGGTCTTTGCCGCTACAAACCTACGAAAACAAAACAAACATTGCATGTATGTGATATGTATGCATGTATGCATGTATATGTATCATATTCTGATGGGTTAGGCCTTCCTTGGTCCATTTCCGAACCGTGCTCCATTTTCGGAGTGCCATTTTCGGCGAGATCTGATAATGGTCCATTTCCGAACCGTTGCTCCATTTTTAGAGTGCCATTTTCGGCAAGTGATGAGATGATGGTCCATTTCGAACCGTGCTCCATTTTCGGAGTGCCATTTTCGGCGAGATGAGATAATGGTCCATTTCCGAACCGTTGCTCCATTTTCAGAGTGCCATTTTCGGCAAGTGATGAGATGATGGTCCATTTCCGAACCGTTGCTGATGGGAGATTGTTGTAGGACACAGAAACTGGACGATGCTGTTCCGGGCTCGCGGCCCGGTTGGGAGTACGGAGTAGCCTGCGGGGGACTAAACCGGAGAAATAAAATGGAGTCGCCACCCGGTGTGAACCGGGAAAATGATTTAAGGCCGCACTTACCCCTCGCAAGGGAAGACCTCAAACCGTTGGGTTCGGAATGGTCCCTTACTTATGCCACTTGTGATGATATGATTTGTGCAATAAACTAACTGAATCTATTCAACATTCATGCACAAGGGTACTTAGATCTAACATGCTTTCATCCAAATAACTCCACGAAATATAACACAACGAGCATATTGAACCATTAAACCAAAGTAAACAAATAACTAATTAAACATAAACATAAACTAAACGAAACATCATGCATAAAGAATGAAGAAACAACATGCCTAAATAACACAATCATGCTTTGAAAATTAAATAACAAGACTAAATTAACTCATGCTTAAGAAATAAATAACATACTAGCAACCTAATCATGCTCAAATACAAGGTTTGAGTGGAATGAAACATATGAATCTTTCAAATGGTACATGGCATTGTATCCCGAGTGCAAACCATATTACCGTCCATTCGGATTCGGCTATGGAATTTATGTCCGGGTTTCCATCCAATATACCACAAAAAGAACACATATTTCATTCACCCGAAATCACATCATACACTAATTCACAATACTCATGCGAAATAAAATAATAAAATAACTAAAAATAAAGGATAATAAATAAAATGGTGCCCTCAGTTCTTACTTTTTAAGTCGCTTTCCGGGAGTGCGTTCCACGGTGCCGGAAGGGATATCGTTTTGCTATTTTCACTGGTCCACTGTTTCTATTGTTTTCACAGGTTCACTGTTTTCTCTGTTTTCACTGGTCCGTTGTTTCCATTGTTTTCACGGGTCCGCTGTTTCTACTGTTTTATCCGTTTTCACTCGCAGTTTTCTCTCGCTATTTTTTCTATTTTTCTCACTGTTTTCAGTTTATTTTTGGGCCGGTTCCGGGATGATTTTTGGGACGATTTTGGCTATCTTTGGAAAGATTTCAGTGGTGTTTTGCGGCATTTCATGGGGTTGTTTTCATGATAATTTGGCTGGATAGTTTGCATGGATAGAGGGCTGCCGAGGAGCTAAAGGCTTGTTAGGGTATGGTTTGTGGCCTTTGTTGTCGGTCAAAAGAGGAAGTTTGTGGCTTAGTGTTTCACGGCAATTGGCTCATTTGTTAGGAGTGCTGTTACGTGAGTTGGGGGAAGGGGCTGGTCGTGTGCATGGATTAGAGGCAGTAAAGGCTTTGAAGGTGGCTTGGTCAGTGGGCAGAGTGATGAGTTGCAAGGGTCCTGCCGAGAGATCAAAGGGCTGTGACTTTAGGGTTCTTTGACGTGGGTTTGTTTTGTTAGTTTTACGTGATCGGTGAGGGCTGTATGAGTATGTGATCAGTGAGGGCTGTGTTTACGTGGACTGCGTGAGGGTTTATGCATCTGTTGACTTGTTTTGTGAGTGGGTTGGCTGCTGGCTTATAAGGGCTCGCTGTGTGTGTATGGAAGGGTTCGTCTGGAGAGACGCGAGTAAGGCCGTGTATAAGGTTGGCTGAAGAGCAGTTAAATGTGGCTTGTTGCTCGGTCGGTGGAAGGCAAGGCTGTTTCGTTGTGTTGACGTGGGGGTGTAGGGGTAATGTTGCCGTGTATCATGGGTGGTGGCGTAATGGCGTGGCTGTGTGTCACGGTCCTAGGATCAGACTAGGACGTGCAGTCACTTTACAAAGGAGCCATCATGTTTCGGGACATCGGTTTAAGGTCTTTAAGGGTTATATGTACCCTTCATGTACCCTTGTACTGGTGAGTTTCCATCCGTGAGACCTTATTCGGAAGTTTGCCTGGAGATTTAGAAACGTGCTCGCTTGCCGCTAGGAAGTGGCCTAGTTGTGCAGCGTTGTGAAGGAGCCTATATTTCGGAATGCCGGATTGAGCTTACTCCAAGCCCTAAGTAACTCTTAGGGGTGGATGTACTGGGAAGTTCTCACCCGTGGGGTCCCGATCGGAAGTTTGGCGGGAGATTTTGAGATACGCTAGCTTGCCGCTAGTCGTTAGCCTAAAATCGGTGCATTGTGAAGGAGCTAACGACCCGGGGTGTCGAATCGAGTGGGACCAAGTTCCAAAGTGAATCTTATGGTCACTTGTACTGGGAAAATATCAGCCCCAGAGTTGGATTCTGAGATTTGTCGGGAGATTTTGGCAGTAGGCCCACTTTTGGGTCTTTTCCGCTAAAGTGGGGGTGTTGTGGAAACCCATCAAGACGAGCTCGTTTAGGGACGAGATTTTAACCCAAAGTCGCTTATATAGTGGCTTACTGAATGCCCGAAGAGTTCCTGAAAACTCCTCTTAAGATGGATTTTAGAGGGGGGTGTGACAACTCAAGCGCCAGGTGTGTATACTGGTGAGACATGTGCAATGTCTTTAAAACCTCCTTAGGGGGGGAAGCCTAGGTGAACCTTGGGAAGGGCCAAGGGGGCTTCGGTGGTCTTGGGGCTTTAGCCGTGAACCCTCTCGCCCTTAGACAACGTTGGGACAATGATGGATTGTCGAGATTGAGTTGGCGGGAAAATGCCATATTTTATATCCGGTTGTGCTATTCGAGTGCCGGGTCCCGGTGTTGTACGGGCCCGCATGAGTATGCGTTGAGATAGCTTGTGAGCTTTCGTAATTCATTAAATTATGGGTCTGAAACCTCCCCAAAATGAGAAATTGGGTGTAGAGGTTGGAGATAGGCTGACTTACACGGGACGTGACCGTGGTAAGTGCCGCACGAGCCCTTTCTCCGTTAAGGAAAAAGTTGGCCCGTGACAGTTGGTATCAGAGCCCTAGGTTGGGCAAGTGGAATGTCTACGGATGTGAGTAGATGTTATTGAGACGTTGTGAACATCGTTAGGCTAATGTGAAGCCTCGGTAGAGAAACGGCTCGAGGAGACCAGAGAGAGAGTGCATGTTGATGCACGTAGCAAAGTGAAAATCCTAAATTGAGATGGATTGATGTGAGACGATATGAGAACACTTGAGAAGTGCTAGTTGTATACGAGGTTGGCTCGGGTGAAGCCAAAATGTTCGGGAGAGACCCGAAATGGATGTGGAACTTGTCTATGAGAACAAGCAAGTGGTCTATACACCGTGAGGGTGTGAGACATATTTGGGATGTATAAGTAACATCATGAGGGTGCCGATGTGATATTGGCAAGAGTATATGTGTACAGGAGAACCCAATGAGGGGTTGGTCGAAGTTGTATGGGGTCCAAAAAGGGGCGTGAAACCCTTTTCCCATGGCAGTTGAGTGTCAGAATGTGATAGAGAGTCGAGATATGTAGTCCTTTTGTGTGAGGCAATGTCAAGGACTGAGTGTGAACCCGATGGTTCGTGTATGTATTTTGGAAAGGTTTTATCGAGTAAAGCCTTCGTAAGACTATGAGAAATGAGTTGTTTGGATTCCTGTGATTAGGAATGCCATTAGCTTAAAGCTACGAGTAGCGAGTTGTGTGGATTCTCTATAGTGGGAATGCCCTCAACTCAGGGCTACGAGTAGCGAGTTGTGTGGATTCTCTATAGTGGGAATGCCCTCAACTCAGGGATACGAGTAACGAGTTGTGTGGATTCCCTTGAGTGGGGATGCCAACGAAAGTGTGATGGCTTGAGGTAGGCCAAAGTAAAAGTGGGGGAGTGAGCCTGAAATGAGTCAGGTATCTCCAAAAAGATCCTTATGGAATGTGATAACCATTGTGTTGGTTATGTAATGATTGGTGGGAGACCAAGGTTGAATTATCTTGGTAACATAACGAGTTGCTCGTAAAGGTAGAGTGCCTTACGAGTTGGAGGTGCAATGAGTTGCACAAGGGTTACATGAAAATTGCAATTGCGAGAGATGGGAGTGTGGTCCCGGAAGGGCCGAGATGCTTGCATTTTGGAGAATGCAGGTGACATAATGCGACTACGAGTAGTCGAAATGAGAGTGTATGTACGAGTTACACGGGTAATGGGCCAGATATGTGACTTTGGCTTTAAAGTGAGTTTGAGAATGGTGATTACTTCAAGGAAGTGATCTTATGTCGAACAAAGTTTCGTGAAATGACCCTGTGAGTCAGGGTAGAATTGGCTAGAGTGCCAAAAGTGGGGTGGAAAACACCCGAGAAAATAGTACGAGTTGGCTTGGTGCCTAAGAGTACTAAGGTGAGAAGACCAAGAGTGGTCGTGGGAATGATAGAAGTTGGAAACAATTCTATCTGCGACAGTGGAGTATCGAGAAAATTGAGAAGCTCATGAGAGAGCAAGTGACCCAGAGTTATGTGTGAGAACGAGATAGTTGCTAGTGATATGAGAGCAACTACGTGTGTCCAAGAGGGGACTAGTGGGAAATTAGCTCCACCATAAGCTAATTGTGGATCGGATGTGTGTTCATCTTCGGGAAACCCGATGTGCTACGCCGAGCGCCTTGAAGAACAGGTAGGCAGGGGGCCAGGGTGAAGTGAACAACCGATCTATTCATAATCAAAATGAACAAAAACCCTTCGTTTTTATTAAAACCCATTCACGTTTAAGTGTATGGAGCTTTTTATAAGTTACTGAATCGGAATTGAAAACTCGCATACAAGAGCGTGTAGAAAGTAGTGACCGAAATCAGAAACACTCATGCACGAGAGTTTGTATGGAGTTGTGACTGAGACTGGAAACGAAAACAAATACACAATCACGTGTGTGGAGTTGTTCCACAGGTAATGATGGGGATTCCTAGAAGCTGTACGAATTTTGTGTTGGGTTGATAATCCAACCATGTGCGGGAACTTATGCCTAGTGGCAGAGTTGAGCCATTATGTCAAAACAAAGACTCATGTACGGGAGTGTATATGATGTTTTGTGTTTAGATATTATGTGCCCAATTCTTTATAAAGTTACATGATGTTACAAACGTGGACATGTAATTTCATTGTTGAGATAAATGACATTGCAATGTTCACTGTGTGCGTTACGATGAGAATTCCAAGAAGATGTGAACAATGTGTGGAATTGATAATCCTAACATGTACGAGAATAAAAGAGTTCCCAAACATGTACGGAGATAATATCAAACCCATATTGTGGAAAGTTACAGAAGTTGGAGATTTCGTCAAAAATGGTAAACCTGTGCCTAGTGCCGAAGTTGAGCCATTATATCAGAAACCAAGACTTATGTACGAAAAGCGTATATGATGTTGTTGTGTTTGGATATTGTGTGCCCATTTCGATATAGCATTGGATAATGTGGCTAACATAGACATGTAATTCCATTCATTGACATATGAATGTGGTTTCAATGTCTTCCTTGTGAGCCCATAACCCACAGGTCCCAGGATCGAAAGAGATTCGTGACAAGATACAATTTGAGTTGCCATCGTTGAGGACGACGATGGATGAAGTGGGGGAGGATGTTACAATCCTAACCCTCAAGTCGTGCCATCGTCGCGAACGACAATGGATGAAGTGGGAGGATGTTACAATCTTAACCCTCAAGCTATGCCATCGTCGAGGACGACGATGAATGAAGTGGGGGAGAGTGTCACGGTCCTAGGATCAGACTAGGACGTGCAGTCACTTTACAAAGGAGCTCATGTTTCGGGACATCGGTTTAAGGTCTTTAAGGGTTATATGTACCCTTCATGTACCCTTGTACTGGTGAGTTTCCATCCGTGAGACCTTATTCGGAAGTTTGCCTGGAGATTTAGAAACGTGCTCGCTTGCCGCTAGGAAGTGGCCTAGTTGTGCAGCGTTGTGAAGGAGCCTATATTTCGGAATGCCGGATTGAGCTTACTCCAAGCCCTAAGTAACTCTTAGGGGTGGATGTACTGGGAAGTTCTCACCCGTGGGGTCCCGATCGGAAGTTTGGCGGGAGATTTTGAGATACGCTAGCTTGCCGCTAGTCGTTAGCCTAAAATCGGTGCATTGTGAAGGAGCTAACGACCCGGGGTGTCGAATCGAGTGGGACCAAGTTCCAAAGTGAATCTTATGGTCACTTGTACTGGGAAAATATCAGCCCCAGAGTTGGATTCTGAGATTTATCGGGAGATTTTGGCAGTAGGCCCACTTTTGGGTCTTTTCCGCTAAAGTGGGGGTGTTGTGGAAACCCATCAAGACGAGCTCGTTTAGGGACGAGATTTTAACCCAAAGTCGCTTATATAGTGGCTTACTGAATGCCCGGAAGAGTTCCTGAAAACTCCTCTTAAGATGGATTTTAGAGGGGGGTGTGACAACTCAAGCGCCAGGTGTGTATACTGGTGAGACATGTGCAATGTCTTTAAAACCTCCTTAGGGGGGGAAGCCTAGGTGAACCTTGGGAAGGGCCAAGGGGGCTTCGGTGGTCTTGGGGCTTTAGCCGTGAACCCTCTCGCCCTTAGACAATGTTGGGACAATGATGGATTGTCGAGATTGAGTTGGCGGGAAAATGCCATATTTTATATCCGGTTGTGCTATTCGAGTGCCGGGTCCCGGTGTTGTACGGGCCCGCATGAGTATGCGTTGAGATAGCTTGTGAGCTTTCGTATTCATTAAATTATGGGTCTGAAACCTCCCCAAAATGAGAAATTGGGTGTAGAGGTTGGAGATAGGCTGACTTACACGGGACGTGACCGTGGTAAGTGCCGCACGAGCCCTTTCTCCGTTAAGGAAAAAGTTGGCCCGTGACACTGTGCATGGGAGGGGCAGATGCATGCAGGTGTGAAGGGCTAGTGGTGGCAGTGTGGTGAGTTGAATTTGGGCAGTATACGAACAGGGTATGTGTGCGGGTTACGTGAAGGAGAGATTGAAAGGTTTGTTTGAGTGGTGGCCGAGAAGATGAGAGGGTAATGGCCTGTTACGTGGGGGACTTTGTTTCTTGTTTGGCCGTGTGCATGGCTTGCGCGAAGATGAAGCTTTAAGGTTGTGAATAGAGAAGACTATGTGGGTTCTTAGGGTTTCATTTGTTTTTTTTTGTTCTTTCCCTGAGGGTTTGTTATCAGTGGTGAGTCTAGATCCCCCCTGCGTGAAGGTGATGAAGGGTTTATATGGTAGTTGTCTTTGAAGTGAGAGAGAGAGAGACAGCATGGGTGCTTATGGGTAGTAGCATGGGCGTGCATAGTGGTTATGGATGGTGGTTAGCATGAATAGGGTATGGTTTGCATGTGTGTTTGTATGGAGGGTGCAGGGGAATAATGGTTGATTGTGGATGGGTGAGAGATGGGTTGTGATTTGTTGTTTTGTGTTTGGTTAAAGGTGATTCACGTGGGGTATGGGTGGTTTGGGTTTGTATGGAGGGTGGTATGGGTTTGCATAAAGGGTGCATGGGTTTGCATCGGTGCTTGCATGGATGGTATTTGTTGTGTGAATTGTTTATTATTTGTTAGTGTTGTTGTTTATTTTCGCTTGTAGTGTTTGTTAATTATTTATTAAATTGGGTGGATTTGATTTAAGTTTGTGTGTGTGTGTGTGTTACACGTGAGGGGTGGGTTTATGTTTGGTTATATATATATATATTTTTTTTATTTGTTTATTGTTTATTTGTTTGTGGAATTTATTGAATTTTATTGTTATTAAATTGGTTTGTATTTTTTAATTGTTTGAATTTGTTTAATTGGTTGGTGGCTTATTATTTTATGTTTGTGCATGGAAGTTGAAGGGTCACAGGGGTAGGCTTTAAGGTTCGGGGCGAGAATAAATTTTGATACAAAGGCTCAACGAGAAAATGCCGAGGTTAAGCGAGCGAACAAAAATCCAACAAAACATCAATTCTTGACTTTTCCCTTCCGTCGTCCGTTTCACGCGACTCCCGCGACTTAAAAGGTGGTGCCTCCGTACGAGGCTCATCATTGGGCTGGTATGCAAAAATGCAATGCCTACAATTGTCCATTTCCGAAACATTCTTGATATGAGAGTGGTCCATTTCTGAACCATTGCTCATGAGAGATAGTCCATTTCCGGACCAATACTGATATGAGAGTGGTCCATTTCCGAACCGTTACTGATAATGATGTGGTCCATTTTCGAACCGTTGCTGATGAGAGATAGTCAATTTCTGAACCAATACTGATATGAGAGTGGTCCATTTCCGAACCTTGCTCCATTCTTGGAGTGCCATTCCTGGCTTGTTCATTCCTGAACTGTGTTTCCATTATTGGAGTGTCATTCCCGGCTCGTTCATTCTCGAACTGTGTTTCCACTCTTGGAGTGCCATTCCCGGCTAAACTGATACTGATGTTGATGTGGGCCTCGTTCCCAGAGTGATGCTGATGTGGGCCTCGCCCCCAGAATGATATGGGCCTCGTCCCCAACTGATACTGATATGGGCCTCGCCCCTGGGACTCATCCCCAAGACTAAAACTGATATGGGCCTCGCCCCCAACTGATACTGATATGGGCCTCGCCCCTAGACTGATACTGATATGGGCCTCGCCCCTAGACTGATACTGATGATATGAACCTTGCCCCCAGACTGATACTGATATGGGCCTCGCCCCCAGACTGATATTGATATGGGCCTCGTCCCTAGACTGATACTGATGATATGGGCCTTGCCCCCTGACTGATACTGATATGGGCCTCGCCCCCAGACTGATACTGATATGGGCCTCGCCCTCAGACTGATACTGATATAGACCTCGCCCCCAGACTGATACTGTGTTGTCGCTGTTCCTGATTGGTTTGTCTTTGCCGTTTTCTCTCTTTTTGCTTCAAAACCTGTGAATACAAAGCAAAACAAACACAAAAGAATGCAAAGTATGTTACGTGTATGCATGCATGCATGAATGAGTTTCCTATCCCGTTGGGTTAGGTCTTCCGCCAATTCCTCCTCAGACAAAGTACTGCTTCAACCTTTCCACTTTAATCGGCTCAGTGAACTCATTCCCTTCCAAGTCTGATAGTCTCACTACCCCATTTCTCAATTTCTGAATGATCACCATATCTTTTCTGCTTGCTGCTTTCGGGAATTCCCTATGTTCTAAACATCACTGAATTTCATAGTACCAAGGTTGAATGCTTTTCTCAAATATACTCATGTTGCCGGTTGAAAGGAAGAGATTCAGGCAAGTAAGCAAAACGAACGTCTTTTTTATTATTAAGAAGATGTTCGAACGAAGAGACAACATCAATGTCTTTATTAAAAATGCAGGATCAAATAAACTAGGAGGAATAACTTCATCATCCGCAACATTGCCTTCTTCATTGGCCTATGGTTCTCCACCGTTGTCATCCCCTATTCCTATGAATGAAGTTGAGTGGTTGAGAGTTTGAAGGACAAGGGTTTCGGGTAGGCCAGAGTTGATCATGTAGTTGGGTAGGGGATTTCTATGTGTGTTGGGTTGTTCTCTTTCTGGGTCAGGTATTTTGTGGGAGTCAATGAGGTTTTGGATCTCATGCCTAAGGCGGGTGCAGCTATCAGTTTCGTGACCCCTTCTCCGATGGAAGTGACAATACAGGCTTA
Organism: Zanthoxylum bungeanum; assembly: GCA_019454045.1. NCBI lineage: Eukaryota > Viridiplantae > Streptophyta > Magnoliopsida > Sapindales > Rutaceae > Zanthoxylum > Zanthoxylum bungeanum. The sequence goes on from SKCR01051358.1 coordinate 27,830, forward strand.
GGTCAAGGTTGGGTGGTACAGGGTTTGGAATTGGTTTAGCCTCTAAGAGTTCCAGAAGTCCTTGCGCCTTTAGCTTTTCGAACACCTTTGACATAGGTCTACCAAGATTGGAGAATCGCCTATTTCTGACGGTAGCGACCTCGGCCGTAGTGGGCTTGGTCTCATAATTCCCCCCAAAATTTCTTTTATTCTGGCCATAAAACTTTCTGTTTTCAGCCTCCTCTTCTTCAATATCCATAACAGTCTCTCTCAACTGTCGGAAATCCACAATCATGGAGGTCATCCTCCTCAGTTTTCCATAAATTGAGGGCTTAGTACCCTTGATAATCATCTTAATCTGGTCTTTCTCTGAAGGCCGAGTCTGCATTTTCAGAAGCTGGCTTCTCCAGCGATCCACATACTCTTTGAAACTTTCCTCTGGCTTCTGTTTAGTGTTCTCCAAGTCACGGAGTGACAAGTCAATCTCTAAGTCTATAACATACTGCTTCAGAAAAGCATCAGCTAGTTCCCTCCAATCTCCCTTAACCTTCTTCTCAAGGCTATGATACCAAACCACAGGTGCCTCCTCGAGTGACATCCCAAACATCTTTTGGACTTGGCGCTGTGATAGGCCCACTGAACTCATGACTGAGACATATTGCTGCAGATGGACTCTCGGGTCTCCATACCCATTAAACTTGGCCATGTCGGGCATTTTAAACTGAGCTGGCAGCTGTTCTCCGAAGGTCATTGCCTCATAATCTAACAACTCTTCATGTTTACCCCTCATTTTGCGGGTAACTGTTTCAACTTGATCCCGAAGCCTCTGAAATTCTGCCTGAGACCCAATCACTCTGCCTGTTGCAAACTCTGCCATGTCATCATCAAAATTGGGGATATCATCCCCCAACCCGCTCGGAGGCTCCTCACGCCTCATATTCTCAGAATTTCCCCCAGCACGGGGCACAGCCATATTTTTCATGGCAGTAGCCAAGGCTTGCAACTGTTCAGTGACCTTGGCGAGACCGTTTTCCAACTGATCCATACGGAATACCTCAATATATGATTCACTCATGTTTGTTCCCAGTATTTTGGTGAGTCTTCCTTTTTCCCTAACCCAACGGGAATCTATGATGGCTTTTAAATCACAAGGGTTAACATGATGTATGTATGGATGGGGTGCATGAGATGCATGTAACATATATAACATACTAAATCGATTAAAATTTTCAAACAAATCGGCCCATTATCATTTTAGAAGCCTTTGGGCTAAATGTCATAGGAGTGAACTCGCCCAGTTTAAATGGCCCAACGAGTTCACATCTCATGGCAAGGAGCCCAACTAAATCCAAATGGTAATGTTCCGAACACAAACACAAAATGGCCCATCAACATTTAGAAGCCTTTGGCCCAATCGTCATAAGGTACGTTCTTGTCCCAGTTTAAATGGCCCAACAAGCCCATATCTCATGAAAAATGGTCCAAATGGATCCAAACGGCGATGTTCCCAAACACAAGCATAAAAGAAAGATAATGCAAACATAAAACAATAATTTCTACAGAATGGCCCATCAATATTTCAGAAGCCTTGGGCCCAATGGTCATAAGGTACGAACTCGCCCCAGTTTAAATGGCCCAGCAAGTCCGCATTTCTGAAAATGGTCCAACTGCGTCCAAATGAGGATGGTCCACAAGCACATACTCAAGGAAATAATTGTTACTTTAACCATACAATCCCGGTCTATGGGTGGGTTCATAAGAGTGTAGACAAAGGCTCTCATCGGCGAAGGATGGCCCACAACTAGGTCTCCCCAATCAAGGGTTCGAGCAACCAAGTGAGCGCACCCTTTTTTATACACTACGGTACGTGCCAATGAGCTATGGTGTGTGACGAACTGTCAAAGGGATTTCCCATTGTAGATTCCCCAGAGGGAAGGTGGAGCGAGGCTCACTTAAATACCCAAGCCTCTTAGGCTCTTATCGCTTGGTGTCAGGAATAAATAACGAGTCCTCCAAATTAGTCCATCACAATAGGCTACGAGTAGATGGCTATCTAGGTGCCTTCACAGCTTTTCCTTCTAGAAAGGTAGTGATTGAAGGAAGACACCAAACCATTACCTAGCCTCAAAATGCCTTTGATTAAACCCCCATTTCATCCATTATAGACACGGTCAATTAGAACATAAATCCAAACATTACAAGACAATATTTCGGGGCCGATTCTCTATCCCCAGTGGAGTCGCCAGACTGTGGGACACAGGAACTGGACGACGCATGCTGTCCCGGGCTCGCGGCCCGGTCGGGAGTACGGAGTAGCCACGGGGGACTAAATCGGAGAATAATGGAGTCGCCACCCGGTGTGAACCGGGAAAATGAGATTTAAGGCCGCACTCACCCCTTGCAAGGGAAGACCTCAAACCGTTGGGTTCGGAATGGTCCCTTACTCATGCCACTTGTAATGAAAGGATTTATGTAATAATTTAATCAGGCTTCAGTAGCATTTATTTCCAAGAGTATCATGCTTCTAAATTCACATGTACAAAATAAAACTTACACATATATTTCACATCTAAGATTGCATGCTTGGAAGTACATCAAAGGAGCGACAAACATACAACTTCATTGGCATATTGTATTCAAGAAAACACAAGCACACATACTAACCACACAAGCACACATGTGAGCACCTTCTCAAGTGGTACGTGGAATTGTATCCCAAGTACAGACCGTACTACCGTCCATTCGGAATCGGCTACGGAATTTATGTCTGGGTTTCCATCTGATATACCACAAGAAATAATACTCAAATGTTATCATAACATAGGTATATGAATTATAATACATTAAACACATTGTATTCATACATGTGGGGATAGCTACTAGGAAAACTATGTATGAAATCTGATGAAAAGGACTCAGTTCAGTAGGTGCGCGTTCGCGTAGCGTTTGAAAACGCGTTCGAACGGTAAAGAGAAGGTTCACGTTCGTGTAGCGTTCGAGAACGTGTTCGAACGGAACCAGACCTGATGCATGATAAGACTAAGAAAGTGCGTGTGTGTTCGCGTAGCGTTCGAGAACGCGTTCGAACGGTAAACAGAAGGTTCGCGTTCGTATAGCGTTCGATAACACGTTCGAACGGAACCAGACCTGATGCATGATGAGACTAAGAAAGTGCGTGTGCGTTCACGTAGCGTTCGAGAACGCGTTAGAACGGTAAACAGAAGGTTCGCGTTCGTGTATCGTTCGAGAACACATTTGAATGGAACCAGACCTGACGCATGCAACACAAAGAATAAAGACAACAATGTCAAGCTCAGTATGTCCGATTAAACGTATCTTGCATTCAATCGAACACACATCAACTGGCGCGGCAAAGCATCGTGGTAAAGGGCTTTAACCCCTCCCCATATGGGATCTTTCATTGCACTTACTAAGCCCATGCGCTCGATTGAATCACGCATACAAAGAATTGAAAAACAATAATATCAGACTTAGTATGCCCGATTGAACGTATCTTGCATTCAACCGAACACACATCAACCGGCACGGCAAAGCATCGTGGTAAAGGGCTTTAACCCCTCCCCATAGAGGATCTTTCATTGCACTTACTAAGCCCATGCGCTCGATTGAATCATGCATACAAAGAATTAAAAGCAATAATATCAAACTTAGTATGCTCGATTGAACGTATCTTGCATTCAACCGAACACACGTCAACCGGCGCGGAAAAGCATCATGGTAAAGGGCTTTAACCCCTCCCCGTATGGGATCTTTCATTCCACTTACTAAGCCCATGCGCTCGATTGAATCACGCATACAAAGAATTAAAAAACAATAATATCAAACGTAGTATGCCCGATTGAACGTATCTTGCATTCAACCGAACATACATCAACCGGCGCGGTGAAGCATCATGGTAAAGGGCTTTAACCCCTCCCCATAGGGGATCTTTCATTCCACTTACTAAGCCCATGCGCTCGATCGAATCATACATAAATAAGCAACATGCAGAATTCAAGTGACGAAAAAGAAATAAATAAATCAAAGCAACATGAAACAAAAGAATGTGTCGTTTACTCAAGCGGTACGTGGAGTTGTATCCCAAGTACAGACCGCACTACCGTCCATTCGGATTCAGCTACGGAATTTACGTCTGGGTTTCCATCCTATATACCGCAAGAGACGACACTCTTTCATTCATCCAATACCCACAACACGCATCATACACACACAAGATTCAACAAATAATTAAAATACAGTTAAAATAAATAACAAAAATCAAATAAAGATGAGTGTGGAAAGTACCCTCAGGTCTAACCTTTTTGCCAACTTTCGGGCTTGCGTTTCACGGACGTCGGAAAGGGTACAGCTCCTCAACTTCTCCGGTTCACTGGTTTAATGCCCTAGCTCACTGTTTTGCTGTTTTGCTTGCCGTTCGGTCTCCATTCTGCTGTTGTTCGGTCTCCGTTCTGCTGCTATTCGGTCTCTGCTTTGCTACCCACTATTCAGGTCACCTGTTTTGACGTTTCAACGAACTGTTTCGAGTGTTTTTCGTGGTTTTTTAGTGTAGTTTTGTGTGGTTATTTCAAGGATTATAAGTGCAGTTTATGTTACTGTTTTAAGGGATTTTAGGGACTGTTTTGGGTGTGGTTTGGGCTGCTGTATGGGGGAGATTTTCGGTGATAGGTAGAGGTTTGGGAGGGTGCTGTTTTTGGTTATGGAGTGGAGGAGATGAGGGGAATGGTTTGTGTTCTTCCTGTTGCTATTGCCGTGAGTGGCTAAGGTTCTTTGTGTTGTGATTTTTGTGTGAGTTATCTGTATGAGCTAGAGGATGCATGTCTTGGTTAGGGGTTGTTTATATAGAGAAGGGCTAGGGTTTCACCTTGTCTCACAAGGAATGAATTTTAGCATTAAAGAGAGATATGATTTGGTGTTAGACAAGGAAAGCAAGGATTTGATGGGGGACAAAATTTGGCTAGATTAGGAATGCAAAATATTTAATTTGTTATGATTGATTTTAATTAGGCATGACATCTTTTTAATTTAGTATGTGATTTTGTTTGGTTAGGAAGTTAATATATTTGATTTATCTTTATTAGGTATGATTATATTTTATGTTTTATTTAATTGGTAAATGGTTTAAATATTTTATTTAATATTTAATTTAATTTCCCATGTGTTTTAAATGTGTTTTATTAATTGGGATGTGTTTTATGGGCTTTGGGAGGCTAATTGGGCTGGGGTGCGAGGCTAGCAGCAAAACCAGAAACACCGACGCCGTTCGAATGCCAATTAGAACGCTACACGAACGTCCGCAATCTGCCTGACGTTCGAACGAAGTAACGAACGCAGCACTAACGAAGACAGTGAACTTATGAAATGAACTTGATGACGTACTTATTCTGAATTTCCCCTTCCGACCTCCGTTTCCCGCAATATCCTTAGCTAAAAAGGTAGTGCCTCCAACTGAGACTCATCATCGGGTTTCACATGTGAAAATGCGAAGCCTACACATGTGTCACCTTATCACCTTATCCAGAATCGCCACGTGTCATCACCTCAGCATGCCACGACCAAAAAGCAATGGCGTCGCGATGCTGGAAGCCCATCCGGGCCTATAAATTCAGCTCGATTTCAGAATTCAAATCATGCCTTCCTTGAGTTTTGTAAGGACTCTAAGGATTGTATCTTGTGTGTGTTAGTTTTTGTAATTTTAATTTAGCATTTTTACTTTTAGTATTTTTAATTATGCACTTTTACTTTTTGTAATAAAATTTTATTTACTTTTTACTTTATGTTTTGTAGTTAATTTACCGCTGGGGTAAAAGGTGAAAAATTTAATATAATTATCTAGGTAAATCTCACTTAATTATAATTTATAAATTATAATTTAACCGAATTAATTAATGGCGGACTTTATTACCGCCTATATGGTCGGTCTAAATATAAATTACTTTACCGCCTATATGGCTGGTCTTTATGTGACAGATAATTACCGCCTATATGGCTGGTGTAATTGGACTAAATGGATTACCGCTTATATGGCTGGTTTTAAATGTTTAATATTATTAATTACTGAGAAAGCTGAACAGAAAATAATTTATATGTTATGATTTAATTATTTATTGGGTAATTCTTTAGTTTGTTTATTGAGTCTTAAGCTTAATGCTTCTTGTTGTCTGATCACCAATAAGATTGATGTGGTAAACTTAAAATGAACTAGACATAGGGATTTTAGGTTTCAGCCTTAGATTCAATAGCCCACGATCTTCCTTGAGGATAGATAACCCTTTAATAGATTTCCTTACAGGATAGACATATACCTGTCGGGCGGGGGTAGCTATAATTGGAACTTAATCTTAATGAATCCAGGTAATTTGGTTGACATAGACATATGGTTTAATTGGGTTATACTGGGTATTTGCGTTTGACCATCGACAGAGGCTTTTGCATATTTTCGTGTTCCAGGTTAGCAATCTTATTTATTACACATAAATAAGAGAATCAATTCATCTTTATAATAATATTGTGTGGAGTCACGACCCTAGATCTTTGAGTCTTTTCTTTTATTTTCCTTAGTATTTTCTTTTAAGTCTGTTTTTATTTTAATTAGAAAATCCACATTCAACCAACCAAAAGCAATCAATTCCCTTCTCCATATAATTAGATACTTGTAAATAAATAGTATCAATAATTAATAACAACAGTAGGAATTAAGTCCTCGTGGGATCGATATTTTTATACTACTTGAACGATACGTGCGCTTGCGTTATACGTGTGTGTTTACGCCGGTCAAGTTTTTGGCGCCGTTGCCGGGAACTTATTTTTCTTGAGTTATTAATTTTGAAGCTATATAATTTACTTGTATCTAATTTTCTTTATCTGTAATTTTTATTTCTTTATTTTGTTTTCGGGTGATTAAAAAATGGAACATTATTGGGAGATTGAAAGATTTCGAGCTTTACTAGAAGAAGATACACCTCAAATCTGGGAGCAACAGTCCGGTTTTCTGAGGCCTGTTGTCCAACCCAACAACTATCATTGGATGTCAGAATCAAGCAATACTACATTTTCTCATCAGAACGAAATAGGGAGATGTGTAATATGTGATGGTAATCACTCTAGCGATCAATGCATATACTTTTCAGAGTGGCAGAATTATCAGAATCATTCAAGGTATGAAGAATCATCAGATTTTCCATCTTATCCACCATCCATCTACGATCTTCATCAAGAACCAGAACCATCAAAGGAAGAACAATTAGTTGACATGCTCAAAGATTTATTCAAGAAACAAGACGAAAATTTGGATACAATGCTTGAAACATATCATAATCAACTCGAAAGTATTCAGAGACAATCAACATCTATTCAGAGACTGACAGATCAAACGAGACAATTACCTCAAGAAGAATTATCAGATGAAACTGACAAAGCCTTCGAGTACCAATCATTTCACAATGACACTTCAACAGATGAGGAGGCTGAGCAATATCAACAACCAGAGGTATCAGTTCAGGAGCCCAAACCAGCGAAGTCTCTATTTGACTTTTATTATTCAGATTCTGATGAGGATGAAGTTGATCTATTTGTACCAACTGCACCAAAAACGGAGGATCAAACTTTCAATCCTCAAAATGAAGATCTTGGAGCATGCTTTACCATGATGTTTGAAGAAGATCTACCTGAACCATCCATTCCAGTCATATCAGAGGATGAAGACCTAATGTCAGAAACATCTTTACATCCTTAGGCAGATACTTATGGAGCATGCATTTCACAGATGATGGATGAAGAGTTGAATACGGAAATTTTAAAATTCATCTGTGAAGAAAAGGTGGAGCAAGAAGCAGAGCAAATGGAGGAGCAACAGTTAGACCAAATTGAAGATCCAGAGCATTCAGACGAAACATCACTGTTTTGGGGAGTACAATTTAGAGATATCACCCGGAAGCTTGATAGAATGGAACTTCCATTCAAGGTCAAGCACCATACGAGACCTCCTGATTTTATTTCTTTCTTTTCAGGAACCACTGGAGCGACAAAGTTTAAAAGGTGGCACAAACACTGAATGGGACAAAATATTTTTTACCCTTTTACCGTTGGAAGAGACCCTTCAAAAGCAACGCTCACGGGATTGTCTTTAATCGAACATCCAAAACGACGCTGAAACCTCATTGACAGATAGATTTCAATCACGTCTGGCTGAAGATGAAAAATTTGGCTCTAGCATGGAGGAAACCCATGCAATTTGTTGTAATTTCTATTTTCATATTTTATGTATACATATGGATGGTCGGTCTAAATATAAATTACTTTACCGCCTATATGGATGGTCTTTATGTGACAGATAATTACCGCCTATATGGCTGGTGTAATTGGACTAAATAGATTACCGCCTATATGGCTGGTTTTAAATGTTTAATATTATTAATTCTTGAGAAAGCAGAACATAAAATAATTTATATATTATAATAAGTGAGATTCTTAGATAAGAAATATTAAATGTGGATCCTCTAACCCCCAGCATTTTATTTTATTCTAGGGAAGTGATGAAACACAATATTACTAGGCTTAATAATTGATTTAATTATTTATTGGGTAATTCTTTAGTTTGTTTATTGAGTCTTAAGCTTAATGCTTCTTGTTGTCTGATCACCAATAAGATTGATGTGGTAAACTTAAAATGAACTAGACATAGGGATTTTAAGTTTCAGCCTTAGATTCAATAGCCCACGATCTTCCTTGAGGATAGATAACCCTTTAATAGATTTCCTTACATGATAGACATATACCTGTCGGGCGGGGGTAGCCATAATTGGAACTTAATCTTAATTAATCGAGGTAATTTGGTTGACATAGACATATGGTTCAATTGGGTTATACTGGGTATTTGCGTCTGACCATCGACAGAGGCTTTTATATATTTTTGTGTTCCAGGTTAGCAATCTGATTTATTACACATAAATAAGAGAATCAATTCATCTTTATAATAATATTGTGTGGAGTCACGACCCTAGATCTTTGAGTCTTTTCTTTTATTTTCCTTAGTATTTTCTTTTAAGTCTGTTTTTATTTTAATTAGCAAATCCACATTCAACCAACCAAAAGCAATCAATTCCCTTCTCCCTATAATTAGATACTTGTAAATAAATAGTATCAATAATTAATAACAACAGTAGGAATTAAGTCCTCGTGGGATCGATATTTTTATACTATTTGAACGATATGTGCACTTGTGTTATACGTGTGTGTTTACGCCGGTCAATAGAATATTATATTTTATTCGATGGAATATCTTTCTACGATCTCGAGTAATAAAATTATTTTATTATTTGGTGTGTAACATTAGATGTTAACGATTGTAGAAAAGACCTGACTTATTGAAATTAATTGTAAGAGTGATAAACTATAAATGGAACTGCATAATTAATAAGATGAAAAGACCCTAAAACATCTTCTGTATAAGTTCAATAGAATGTTAGAATCATTTACAAAGTATTTGATACTTAATGGTTCTGTTATTTTCTTATCAAAGAAAATTATCTTATAACTTGTAGTGGAAGCGATATTTGATATCGATTCCGAAATTATATTAGACCATAGATCTAAAATTGTTCATAGCTTACTACGATCAAGTTTTGAACTTGATTAAGCGTTAGTTATGAATCGTTCATAGAATATGTAAATTGTTTGCGCAACAAAAACAAATTGAGATTATTAAAGGTTTTACCTTTATAGTATGGCAGTGAGAAATGTTATACTCAGCAATCTATCGTAGATTCTGAGGAAACTTGTCTCGAGTCGTACTAATTGAAAAATTAAAGATCTGTTGGTTAATGTTGATATTAAACTGTATATTTTAGCTATGAATGCAAAGTGGCGTTCCTGAATGGTTTCTTCAAATAAGAAATCCATTGTGATTTCTTTGTTTGAAGAGTTCATTCTAG
>SKCR01051359.1:0-63236 GCA_019454045.1 Zanthoxylum bungeanum
TAAATGGCTTCACCTTTCGTGGCACCTGCCCAATGACATCTTTAGTTGAGCTCTTGTAGCCGTTTGGCTTTCTTCTAGGAGGGCCTGTCCTCTCTAGTTCCTGGGGTATGCCCCTTTGCTCTTGTATAGTTTTCTTTTGGTTATAATACTTACCTTATCCAAAAAAAAAAAGAAACAAAAACACATGGGCAAACCCCAGACAGAATGGAGGACATACCCTCCTTGCAACAAGCGAAAAGCAAAAAAATGGGGGAAACCCCAGACAACTAGAGAGGACAGACCCTCCTAGAAAAACCTGAAAAGTTACAAAAAAAAAATCAGAAAATATCATCAGGCATGCGCCAAGAAAGGAGAAGCCATTTATTATTATAAGATGGTTGCACCCTCCACAGTAAACGGGCACGAGTTAGGACAAAAAACACAATATCATAAAGAAGAGCACTGACAGACAAGGGGCCAGATCATGCATGCAAGCATTCCTCTCCCTCTAGAAGTAGTAAACTGAAGCAGCAAATGAAAACCAAACAATAAGCTGACACAAATGAGGCATCAGTGAACTGATACATCCACTCAACATTCTGCAGACAACCACAAGAACTCCAATCTACCACATACATAGCCAGCACAGTAGACCAAACCCACGAAGAGAAAGGGCATTGGAAGAAAATGTGATCAATATAGGACGCAACGCGAGCAAGAAGCGATACTGACATGACCCAGGCCAACAACAAAGCAAAAAACCCATTACAAGTACAGAAAGGGCCAATTACGAGGCAGAGGGCTAAAAGACTCATAGAAACAATGACGGGATTAGTTCAGAGTTTTATGGCCGATTGCAACAAACAAATAGAGAGGCATGTGGGCTTCAATAGAGAGGGCCCAAAGCCACTTCACTTGGCCCAAATCAATTTTGAATGAAGCTTCACAGACCTTTTAAGACTTGAAGATTTTGGTTTTCTTGTAATTTAGCCTTTAGGGGCATTGTTGTCATTATGCCTTTAGGGTTTCTTTTTGTAACACTATTTAAACTTTCCTTCTTTTTCTTTTTGGATCAATCAAAAAAATTTGTAAACTCAAAAGCTTAAATCTTTGGCTATGGCCGAATTTTTGTAAGGGAGGGATTCTCATTTTCAAGTTTGAATTGACTTATCTAAGTTTGGCAAGCTTAGTGGCTTCTCCATTACTAGCAAAACACTACAAGGATTCATCTTAAAGGTTCTCAAGGGAATGTTCTTTATGAGTCTTCTTTGTGGCCTTGGAAGGGTTTAGTTTCTACAAAATCAAATTCACGGTTCTTGGGTTTGCTTGGATTTCGAATCCAAGTGGGTTTCTTGTCGTTTGGTATCAGAGCTCAAGGTTCCAAGGTCTGATTTTTCCTATCTTTACGTTTTGTTTGATTATGTTTTTATTTTCGTTCTTTGTTATTTTCGTTTCAGTTCTTGCTGTGTTCTACATATCAGTTCGTCATAATTGTTTATTTTTGGATCTGGGTTTTAGTTGTCTTGTTCATATAGTTCGTCACATACTTTCTGTTTTTTAGCATATGTTGAAGAAATAAGCATGTTCTTTGGCGACTGTGTGATTTGTTTCTAAAACCCTAGTGAAGTGTGAAATCAGACTCTGAAATCAGACCCTGAAAACTTAGCCTCTGAAATCAGACTCTAAAAAAACTTAGCCTTTGAAATCAGACTTTGAAATCAGACCCTGAAGATTAGCCTCTGTAATCGGACCTTGAAATCAGACCCTGAAATCAGACTCTGAAATAAGACCTTGAAACTTAGACTCTGAAATCAGACCCTGACCAGTAGCCTCTGAAATCAGACCTTGAAATCAGACCCTGGTCAGACTCTAAAATTAGACCCTGAAAATCAGCCTTTGAAATCATAACTTAAATCAGCCTCTGAAATCAGAACCACAGTATCAGCATCTGACGTTATAAAAAAAAAAGGACTTGAGTGATAGTGATCACTTGAGCAAAAAAAAAAAAAAAAAAGTAAAAAAGCGAAAATTTTCGGTTGAATTTAGTTTGTTCCATATTATCTTTTAGGTGCATGTGGAGGGTATTCCATCAAAATTTCTATAGAGGTGCCAACTTTTCTCCCGAAATTACATATGACCGTGAATTTGCATGCTTATTTTTTCCATTGTGCTAATTGTTTACTTCTTTATTCTAATTACTCTAGCTTAAGTATTATTGATTGAGTCTCCGTCATTGCTATTCCTTTTCGAATTTTGTTTCTGCATGTCCTATATATATTATTGGGGTGTTTCATGCTAGCTTGAGGACTACACTTGATTTTGTATTCTTGGATTGAGTGTGATTCACATTTGAATTTAGAAAGAACTTAAGAGCGGTAAAAGGCAGTGATTGCGAGCACAGTATCGGGTAAAAGCCAATAGAGTACAAACACGAGTGGAGTGATATCATTCGAGTGTAAACACGTGAGATTGTGAGGATTTACATATTTACTTAACTTTCTTGTTATTTCTAATCTGTTTGTTTAGTGTTGAGATGGCAGGTCTAACCACTGATGAAAAGCTTGAGGCTTTGGATAGGAAATTTACAGATATGATGGAGAACATGAATATTGCTTTGGAGAGATTGTCCAAGGGTGTAGAGAGTATTCAAACTGGTAGCGATCCCAGAGCACCACCACCCCAGCATATACCACCACCTCATAATGTGCCACCTCGTCGTGTACCACCACAGTATGTACCGCCAGATGAAGAGGAAGCTGAAAATGAGTTTGATGATTCTGATGGTCTTGATGATGTTGAGGAGAGATTTCAGCCTGGGCATGATAGGAGACCTAATACGAGGTTTGATAGGAGGAATGATAGGAGTGATAGACAGTTTGATGATAGAGGTGCATTTGATGCCAGAAGAGGGATTATGATAGGAGAGGATATGTTAGATGAGGAGATGTAGATGGTGATCTAGGTAGCATCAAGATCAAGATACCAACATTCCAGGGCAAGAATGATCCTGAAGCTTATTTAGATTGGGAAAAGAAAATAGAATTGATTTTCATCTTTCATCACTACTCAGATGAGAAGAAGATCAATTGGCAGCAATTGAGTTTACCAATTATGCTATGATTTGGTGGGATCAGCTTGTCTCTACTCGGAGGAGAAATTATGAGAGACTGGTTCAGACATGGGAAGAACTTAGAGGTCTCATGAGAAAGTGATTTATACCCAGCCATTATTATAAGGAGTTGTATCAGAAAATACAACATCTGTATCAGGGGGCCAAGAGTGTTGGAAGTTGCCATGATCAGGGCAAATGTAGTCGAGGATGCAGAAGCTACTATGGCACGGTTTCTAGGGGGCTTGAATAGAGAGATTGCAAATATGGTGGAGTTACATCACTATGTTGATTTGGAGGATATGTTTCACATTGCTATCAAGGTAGAAAGGAAACTCAAGAAAAGGTCAATATCGAGATTTGGTACTCAGACAACTTATGCATGGAAGGGAAAATGGGTTTCGAAAGAGAAGCGATATGGTGGCTTTGACAAGTCTAGAGGAGAGTTCAGTGGAGGCTTTAATAAGCCTAGGGCCGAACCTAGTGCCAAGGGTAAAGAGGCTGCAGAACCGAGCAAAACTATACCAAAACCTGAGCGTACAACTACTAGAACTAAGGATGTAAAGTGTTTCAAACATTTGGGCATGGGACACTATGCTTCACAATGTCTCAATAGGCATACCTTAGTGATTCACAAAAAGAGTGGATAGGTGTACTCTATCGATAGTGAGGTTGAGGAGGAGATGCTAGAGTTAGAGGATGCGAATGACCGTGAGGGAGCTGCATACCCGCTGAATAACCTATCCTTAGTTGTCAAGCGTGCTTTGAGTGGACATGTTGTAGAAGATGAGAGTGTACAGCAGAGGGAGAATATATTCCATACTAGGTGCCATGTTGACATGATTCCAACCACACCAGAGACATTACAAGATGCAGCTAACAACATGGAAGAACCCATGCAGTTGCCAACAGGTCCAATCACACGCCAAAGAGCAAAGAAGACCAGAGAGGCCTTTGCGGGACTAGCTCAGAGCTATGTGACCAGTTGCAGCAATCAAGTCAAGTGCACACCAGAGACACATATGAGCATAACCAGAGAGGTCCCCAAGCTATTTCATTTGACCCAGATCAGCTCAGACTGAACCATAGCAGAGCAGCTTCAGCACCAGCACCCTTTTGACCCGATTTGGGACTATGTTGAATTCGGCCAAATGGGGGCATTTTTATCATTTTTGCTCGACATGTTGACTTTATTTATGATGTAATTAGCATGGTTGACTATGCCATTAGGCTTAATTATGCTTAGAACTCTACTTAGCCGGAAGCACGTCAATTTACTATAGCATGTAAGGACCTCAATTAGCTTAAGTGAGATTAGCTTCTAATCTTTGTTTTAAGTTTATTTAGGTGCAAAAGGACTTTAATGGTCGTGGTTGAGGTGCTTGACTTAGGGCTTTTGGTAATTTTAGCTCTAGGGTCATTTTAGTCTTTTTACTCTCTTATAACCTTTATTATATGACTCTTCTTTGTATTTTGGAGACAAACAACGTAATATACAGAATTTTGAAAGAGAGAAAAGCTTGAGCTTTCCATGGCTATGGCCAAAACCTTGTTGAGGGAGGGATTCCCATTTTCAAGTTCAAATTGACTTATCTAAGCTGGCAACTTAGTGGCGTCTCCATTGCTAGCAAAAATACAATCTGATTTCATGCTTGTGGTTATCATGGCCGTGAGTTCATGGTGGTTAGGGGCTGATCTTGGTTGGGTTTTGTTCCTACAAAATCAGTATTCAAAGTTCTTGGGGTTTTGAGAAAGATGCTTGGGGGTTTGCTTGGTTTCCGTCCCAAGTGAGTTTCTTGTCATTTGGTATCAGAGCTTAGGGTTCCAAGGTCTGATTTTCCTATCTTTTTGTGTTGTTTGATTGTGTTTTCATCTTTGTTCTTTGGTGATTTAGTTTCGACATCAAGGTTTTACTTCCTCCTTGATTCGGCCATTGTAGGATCTTGCTGTTTCTTGCTGATTCTTGTTGATTTGTGATCAAAATAACGTGAATAGCATTCTGCCCTCGAGTGTTTTTGATTGATCATGAGTATTTCTTTGAGTTAATCTTTGGCTACTTAGGTCAAAATTAGGGCTTTTGTTTTATTTACTTGAATCAAGTGTTAGTTGTTAAATCTATGTTACTAGGACGTGTTTAACATTTTTATTAAGTTATTAGTTTCAAAAATCAAAAAAAAAAATGCATCAGGTCAGATTCGGCCAAGGAAGAACCATCACCACCCTTGCTTTGTTCTTGCCATATCCATGTCACTTAGTTTGTTTTCAATAGGTATTATTTATATCTACTTTGAGAAAATCATATTGCACTTCATTACTCCTAGCATTTGCATGTGAACTAGCTTGTTTGCAATCTTTGTGAAGTTGTTGCAATCTTGTGAAGTGTGAGGAAAACAAGTGTGTTTGATTGCTATGGTGAGGCATTTGAGTGATTGGGTGTTGAAACAAAATGAAATGCTTATGGATTGATGAGGCCGTGACTTACTCTTGAAGTTTACTTATGTTTATGTGTTAACTTTGTGAGACAAGTCTGGTTGCTTTGTTAAACATATTGTCGTGAGTAAGATGCTTGATGTGCTTATGTTGAAGCATGAATTAACAAGTGTACTTGCTGATTTGCGTGAGCTATCATTAGCTTGACATTGGATTTTTGTTGAAATCATTAGCATGACATTGAAAATGGAAGCACTCATGAGCTTGACATGGAAACTTAAGTAGCCATCATTGCATTTGAGAGGTGCTTGAAGAGGCAAGCTGCAGCATCACCAAGTTAGTTAGAAAAAGTGTTTAGTTGCTTTGTAACTTACCATTGCCGAATTGACATGCTTACTTGACCTACTTGTAAGCTACTTACGTAAGCAGCTGAGTCACCTACTTGTTTTTAAAAAAAAAAAGAAAAAAAGAAAAAAAAACAGAGAATTGGTCGCATCGTGCTTAGCTTGAATAGACCATTTGCAAGGATTGGATTGCTTTACATGAGTTACATTGATATTTGATTTGGTTTATATTGGTTTGAGCTTGAAAGACTATATTTTTGTTATAGCCGAATTGAAATCCTTTGTGCTTCATTGTGTTTTATTGGAGTGTAAACACTTGTGAGTGGTGTGAGAGAAAGAAAAGAAAGGAGAGCAAATACTAAAACGAGTGACCACAAGATTGCTTCAGTGACACGTTGATTGCTTGCTTACTTATTTATTGCATTTAGCTAACCCGTTATTCTTTCTTATTCTGAGCACTCTAGCTATAGGTTTCTTTCGATTGAGTCTCCGTGATTATTATCTTATTCGCATTATTCCAGCTACCCTATATACAATTGGTTCTTTTTGTTGTTTCTGTTAGCTTGTGGACTACACCTTAGTTGACCATTCTGGGAATTGAGTTGATTGTATTGAATTGAGGAAGAACTCAAGAGTGGTTTAAAAGGCAGTGATTGTGAGCACAATATGGGGTAAAAGCCAATAGAGTGCAAACACGAGTGGAGTGATATCATTCGAGTGTAAACACGTGAGATTGTGAGGATTTACAAATTTGTTTTGCTTTTTATTATTTCTAATCTGTTTGTTTAGTGTTGAGATGGCAAGTCCAAGTTTAACCATTGATGATAAGATCGAGGTTTTGGATACTTTCGAAAGTGATATCCAAGATATTATGAGTGATTATAGAAGATCTTATGAGAAATGGAAAAAGACTTGGAAGGTAACTAAATATGCAGTGAATGAAGAGAGTACTCAACAACCAAAAGCTATTGAAGTTGTGTGTAATGAAGTGAGAAGCACTTGTGATGTTGAGTGCATAGCGAATGAAAACACTTGTGAGGCCTTGAATGTTGTGAATTATGTTATATAAGTGACATGGTGAGTGAAAATGCTTGTGAGACCATGAGCATTGAGGGAGGGTAAACACTTGTGAGGGTAGTGTGCTTTGAGGTTGAAAAACATAGTGAAGCTGAGCAGGTGTGTGAGGAGGTCTTTGCAAGTATGGTGACATGTGGCCATGAGTGAGAGTGATGATGAAGCTAAGCTGCGAGAGCTGGTGAAAAGAAAGTAGATATGGTAGTGAAATTTTTCCATAACATCTTCTCTATTGTTTATGCTTTTTCATCGCAGGTACAAGTGGTCAAGTATGATTCTTTTATATTTCAATATCATCGTCCAATTGATTTTGTCATAACTATCTATGATGCGGGTTCGGATTCGAAGACGAATCCATTTCAAGAGTGGGAGAATGACATGATCCAAGGGACGACATTTGAGATGAATCCAGTCACCCAAGGAACATTAGAGCCTTTGCAATTGCCAACAGGCCCAATCACACGCCAAAGAGCTAAGAAGATCATAGACGCAGTAGAGGGGCTAGAGTTTTCATATAATAGATGTATTCATCCTTCTAGTTTTACTTGCCTTATGAGATTGAGTATGATTCTAATTCTTTAACTCCTATGGATTTATTATCTTTGATTGTTATTAAGCTTGGGAGTATGAATGATAAGGGAAAGGTAGAGTTGGTGAGAATAATAGGTTTCCAACGGACCCTGGCAATTGGGTGTGGCTTTATATGTTAGAGGAATCCAAGCTACAATCGAGAGGAGATGGACCTTTTCAAGTCATGGAAAGGATCAATGACAATACATATAAGCTGGATTTGCAAGGTAAGTACAATGTATCTGCTACTTTTAATGTTTCTGACTTAACTCATTTTGATGCAGGTTTAGATTCGAGGTCGAATCCTTTTCAACAAGGAGGGAATGACATGATTCCAACCACACCAGAGACATTACAGGATGCAGCTAAGAACATGGAAGAACCCATGCAGTTGCCAACAGGTCCAATCACACGCCAAAGAGCAAAGAAGATCAGAGAGGCCTTTGCGGGACTAACTCAGAGCTATGTGACCAGTTGCAGCAATCAAGTCAAGTGCACACTAGAGACACATATGAGCATAACCAGAGAGGTCCCCAAGCTATTTCATTTGACCCAGATCAGCTCAGACTGAAGCATAGCAGAGCAGCTCAGCACCAGCACCCTTTTGACCCGATTTGGGACTATGTTGAATTCGGCCAAATGGGGGCATTTTTGTCATTTTTTCGATCGACATGTTGACTTTATTTATGATGTAATTAGCATGGTTGACTATGCCATTAGGCTTAATTATGCTTAGAACTCTACTTAGCCGGAAGCCACGTCAATTTACCATAGCATGTAAGCACATCAATTAGCTTAAGTGAGATTAGCTTCTAATCTTTGTTTAAGTTTTTTTAGGTGCAAAGGGACCTTAATGGTCGTGGTTGAGGTGCTTGACTTAGGGCTTTTGGTAATTTTAGCTCTAGGTCATTTTAGTCTTCTTACTCTCTTGTAACCTTTATTATATGACTCTTCTTTGTTTTTTGGAGACAAACAACGTAATATACAGAATTTTGAAAGAGAGAAAAGCTTGAGCTTTCCATGGCTATGGCCAAAACCTTGTTGGGGGAGGGATTCCCCTTTTCAAGTTCAAATTTACTTATCTAAGCTTGGCAACTTAGTGGCGTCTCCATTGCTAGCAAAATACAATCTTATTTCATGCTTGTGGTTATCATGGACGTGAGTTTCATGGTGGTCAGGGGCTGATCTTGGTTGGGTTTTGTTCATACAAAATCAGTATTGAAAGTTCTTGGGGTTTTGAGAAAGATGCTTGGGGGTTTGCTTGGTTTCCGACCCAAGTGAGTTCTTGTCACATGTGAATGGCAAGGGATGTAGTATGATCATAGATGGGGGCTGACATGATCCAAGGGACAACATTTGACATGAATGCAGTCACCCAAGGAACATTAGAGCCTTTGCAATTACCAACAGGCCCAATCACACGCCAAAGAGTTAAGAAGATCACATACGCAATAGCGGGGCCAAAGTTTGCATATAATAGATGCATTCATCCTTCTAATTTTCACTTGCCTTATGAGACTGATTATGATTCTAATTCTTTAACGCCTATGGATTTATTATCTTTGATTGTTATTAAGCTTGGGAGTATGAATGATAAGGGAAAGGTAGAGTTGGTGAGAATAATAGATTTCCAACGCATTGTGTTTGACCCCGGCAATTGGGTGTGGCTTTATATGCAAGAGGAAAAGATCCAAGCTACAATCGAGAGGAGATGGACCTTTTCAAGTCTTGGAAATGATCAATGACAATGCATATAAGCTGGATTTACAAGGTAGGTACAACATATCTGCTACTTTTAATGTTTCTGACTTAACTCATTTTGATGCATGTTCAGATTCGAGGTCGAATCCTTTTCAACATTGAGGGAATGACATGATTCCAACCACACCAGAGACATTACAGGATGCAGCTAACAACATGGAAGAACCCATGCAGTTGCCAACATGTCCAATCACACGCCAAAGAGCAAAGAAGATCAGAGAGGCCTTTGCGGGACTAGCTCAGATCTATGTGACCAGTTACAACAATCAAGTCAAGTGCACACCAGAGACACTATGAGCATAACCAGAGAGGTCCCCAAGCTATTTCATTTGACACATATCAACTCAGACTGAATCATAGCAGAGTAGCTTCAGCACCAGCACTCTTTTGACCCGATTTCACCCATTTTTGGACTATGTTGAATTCGGCCAAATGGGGGCATTTTTGTCATTTTTGCTCGACATGTTGACTTTATTTATGATGTAATTAGCATGGTTGACTATGCCATTAGGCTTAATTATGCTTAGAACTCTACTTAGCCGGAAGCACGTCAATTTACTATAGCATGTAAACACATCAATTAGCTTAAGTGAGATTAGCTTCTAATCTTTGTTTTAAGTTTTTTTAGGTGCAAAAGGCCTTAATGGTCGTGGTTGAGGTGCTTGACTTAGGGCTTTTTGACATGATCCAGGCCGACAACAAACCAAAGGACGCATTACAAGTGCCAGAAGGGCCAATTACGAAGCAGAGGGTCAAAAGACTTAGAGAAGCAATGGCGGGATTACTTCAGAGTTTTATGGCCGACTGCAACAAACAAATAGAGATGCATGTGGGCTTCGATGGAAAGGGCCCAAAACCATTTCACTTGGCCCAAATCAGTTTAGAATAAAGCTTCCTAGGCATTTGAAGACTTAAAGACTTGATATTTGTGTAATTTCGTTTTTAGGGGCATTGTTGTCTTTATGCCTTTAGGGTTTCTTTTTGTAACACTATTTAAGCTTACTTTCTTCTTCATTTGAGAAAAACAACGAAATTTGTAAACTCAAAAGCTTAAAGCTTTGGCTATGGCCGAATTCTTGTAAGGGAGGGATTCCCCTTTTCAAGTTTGAATCGACTTATCTAAGTTTGGCAAACTTAGTGGCGTCTCCATTTGCTAGCAAAAACACTACAAGGATTCTCTTAAGGGTTCTCAAGGGCAAGTTCTTTGTGGGCCTTCTTTGTGGCCTTGGAAGGGTTTTGTTCCTACAAAATCAAATTTGCGGTTCTTGGGCTTCTGTCTGTTGCTTGGGGTTTACTTGGATTTCGAATCTAAGTGGGTTTCTTGTCATTTGGTATCTAGAGCTCAGGGTTCCAAGGTCTGATTTTTCTATCTTTCCTTTTGTTTGATTCTGTTTTTTATTTTGTTCTTTGTTATTTTCATTTCAGTTCTTGTTGGATGAATTGCATGGTTCCAAAATTTTTAGTAAGATTGATTTAAGAGTGGATACCATCAAATTCGCATGAGAGAGGGAGATGAGTGGAAAACTGCATTTAAGACTAAGTATGGCTTGTATGAATGGTTAGTTATGCCATTTGGTCTTTCAAACGCACCTAGCACATTTATGAGATTGATGAATCATGTTATGCGTGCATTTTTAGGTAAGTTTGTTGTAGTTTATTTTGATGACATCTTAGTTACAGTAAAATAGTAGATGAGCATGTTATGCATTTGAAGCATGTTCTTGATGTGTTAAGGCAAGAAAAACTGTATGCTAACTTTGATAAGTGCACTTTTTGTATGGATAGAATTGTCTTCCTTGGATTTGTTGTGAGTGCAGATGGCATCGAGGTAGATTTAGAAAAGGTGAAGGTAATTAAGGATTGGCCAACACCAACAACAGTGACAGAAGTCAGAAGCTTCCATGGATTAGCAAGCTTCTACCGTAGATTTGTTAAAGACTTTAGTAGTATTGCAACACCACTGACTGAAGTAGTGAAGAAGACTGTTGGCTTCAAATGGGGTGAAGAGCAGGAGCAGGCATTCCAGGATCTGGAATGAAGCTGTGTAGTGCACCAGTCTTGGCACTACCCAACTTTGAGAAGACATTTGAAATTGAGTGTGACGCATCCGGGATAGGCATTGGGGCTGTTCTTATACAAGAAAAGCGACCAATCGCTTACTTTAGTGAGAAGCTAAATGGAGCAGTTTTGAGGTACCCCATATATGACAAGGAGTTGTATGCGCTAGTGCGAGCCCTTGAGACTTGGCAGCATTATTTGTGGCCTCGAGAGTTTGTGATCCATACAGATCATGAATCATTGAAGCATCTGAAGGGACAAGGTAAACTAAACAAACGACACGCAAAATGGTTAGAGTTTGTTGAGACATTTCCATATGTAATCCGCTACAAACAAGGTAAGGAAAACATTGTCGCCGATGCACTATCGCGAAGGTATGCTTTACTTACTTCATTGAGTGCAAGAATGCTTGGGTTTGAATTTATTAAAGAACTTTATGCTAGTGATATTGACTTTAGTATCTATGCTGCATGTGAAAAGTCTGCTTTTAGTAAATTCTACCAACATGATGGGTTTCTGTTTAGGGAAAATAGATTATGCATTCCTGTTTATAGTATGCGTGAATTGTTAGTGAGGGAAGCACATGGGGGAGGTTTAATGGGGCACTTTGGCATTACCAAAACCTTAGGGGTATTGAGTGAACATTTCTATTGGCCTAAAATGCGGAGAGATATTGAGCGTTTGTGTGATAAATGCTTAACTTGTAAACAGGCTAAATCTAAGGTTATGCCTCATGGGTTGTATACACCGTTGCCAATACCTAGTGAGCCATGGGTAGATGTATCAATGGACTTTATATTGGGTTTACCTAGGACTAGGAAGGGTAGAGATTCCATCTTTGTAGTGGTTGATAGGTTCAGTAAGATGGCACACTTTATAGCATGTCATAAAACTGATGATGCCACTAACATTGCTGACTTGTTCTTTAGAGAAGTAGCACTACTCCATGGGATTCCACGGAGTATAGTTTCAGATCGTGATGTTAAATTCCTTAGTCACTATTGGAAAGTTTTATGGGGTAAGTTGGGAAGTAAACTTTTGTATTCTACTACTTGCCACCCCCAAACTGATGGCCAAACCGAGGTTGTTAATAGGACTTTGACTCAGTTATTGCGTACTATTATCAATAAGAACTTAAAACTTGGGAGGATTGTTTGCCTTTTGTTGAATTTGCATATAATCGTAGTATTCATTCCTCTACATCTTACTCACCATTTGAAATTGTTATGGTTTTCAGCCACTAACTCCATTAGATTTGTTACCATTGCCTGTTGATGAGCATGCGGGGGTAGATGGAAAAAGGAAAGCCGATTTGGTGAAGCACATACATGAGAAAGCAAGAGAGCAAATACAACGAAAGAATGAGCAATATGCTTCTCATGCTAATAAGGGAAGAAAGCGTGTGGTATTTCATCCGGGAGATTGGGTTTGGGTACACATGCGCAAGGAGAGATTTCCTGAACAACGTAAATCTAAGCTACAACCGAGAGGAGATGGTCCATTTCAAGTTTTAGAACGGATTAATGACAATGCATACAAGTTGGATTTACATGGTAAGTATAATGTGTCTGCTACATTTAATGTTTCTGACTTAACTCCTTTTGATGCAGGTACATATTTGAGGTCGAATCCTTTTCAAGAGGGAGGGGATGACATGATCCAGGCCGACAACAAACCAAAGGACGCATTACAAGTGCCAGAAGGGCCAATTACGAGGCAGAGGACCAAAAGACTTAGAGAAGCAATGGCGGGATTAGTTCAGAGTTTTATGGCCGACTGCAACAAACAAATAGAGATGCATGTGGGCTTCGATGGAAAGGGCCCAAAACCATTTCACTTGGCCCAAATCAGTTTAGAATAAAGCTTCCTAGGCATTTGAAGACTTAAAGACTTGATATTTGTGTAATTTCATTTTTAGGGGCATTGTTGTCTTTATGCCTTTAGGGTTTCTTTTTGTAACACTATTTAAGCTTACTTTCTTCTTCATTTGAGAAAAACCAACGAAATTTGTAAACTCAAAAGCTTAAAGCTTTGGCTATGGCCGAATTCTTGTAAGGGAGGGATTCCCCTTTTCAAGTTTGAATCGACTTATCTAAGTTTGGCAAACATAGTGGCGTCTCCATTGCTAGCAAAAACACTACAAGGATTCATCTTAAGAGTTCTCAAGGGCAAGTTCTTTGTGGGTCTTCTATGTGGCCTTGGAAGGGTTTTGTTCCTACAAAATCAAATTCGCGGTTCTTGGGGTTCTGTCTGTTGCTTGGGGTTTACTTGGATTTCGAATCTAAGTGGGTTTCTTGTAACTTTTGGTAATTTTAGCTCTATGGTCATTTTAGTCTTTTTACTCTCTTGTAACCTTTATTATATGACTCTTCTTTGTTTTTTGGAGACAAACAACGTAATATACAGAATTTTGAAAGAGAGAAAAGCTTGAGCTTTCCATGGCTATGGCCAAACCTTGTTGAGGGAGTGATTCCCCTTTTCAATTTCAAATTGACTTATCTAAGCTTGGCAACTTAGTGGCGTCTCCATTGCTAGCAAAATACAATCTTATTTCATGCTTGTGGTTATCATGGATGTGAGTTTCATGGTGGTCAGGGGCTGATCTTGGTTGGGTTTTGTTCCTACAAAATAAGTATTGAAAGTTCTTGGGGTTTTGAGAAAGATGCTTGGGGGTTTGCTTGGTTTCCGACCCAAGTGAGTTTCTTGTCACATGTGAATGGCAAAGGATGTAGTATGATCATAGATGGGGCTGACATGATCCAAGGGACAACATTTGACATGAATGCAGTCACCCAAGGAATATTAGAGCCTTTGCAATTACCAACAGGCCCAATCACACGCCAAAGAGTTAAAAAGATCACATACGCAATAGCGGGGCCAAAGTTTGCATATAATAGATGCATTCATCCTTCTAGATTTTCACTTGCCTTATGAGACTGATTATGATTCTAATTCTTTAACGCCTATGGATTTATTATCTTTGATTGTTATTAAGCTTGGGAGTATGAATGATAAGGGAGAGGTAGAGTTGGTGAGAATAATAGGTTTCCAACGCATTGTGTTTGACCCCGGCAATTGGGTGTGGCTTTATATGCAAGAGGAAAAGATCCAAGCTACAATCGAGAGGAGATGAACCTTTTCAAGTCTTGGAAAGGATCAATGACAATGCATATAAGCTGGATTTGTAAGGTAGGTACAACGTATCTGCTACTTTTAATGTTTTTGACTTAACTCATTTTCATGCAGGTTCAGATTCGAGGTCGAATCCTTTTCAACAAGGAGGGAATGACATGAGTCCAACCACACCAGAGACATTACAGGATGCAGCTAACAACATGGAAGAACCCATGCAGTTGCCAACAGGTCCAATCACACGCCAAAGAGCAAAGAAGACCAGAGAGGCCTTTGCGGGACTAGCTCAGAGCTATGTGACCAGTTGCAGCAATCAAGTCAAGTGCACACCAGAGACACATATGAGCATAACCAGAGAGGTCCCCAAGCTATTTCATTTGACCTAGATCAGCTCAGACTGAAGCATAGCAGAGCAGCTTCAGCACCAGCACCATTTTGACCCGATTTGGGACTATGTTGAATTCGGCCAAATTGGGGCATTTTTGTCATTTTTGCTCGACATGTTGACTTTATTTATGATGTAATTAGTATGGTTGACTATGCCATTAGGCTTAATTATGCTTAGAACTCTACTTAGCCGGAAGCACGTCAATTTACCATAGCATGTAAGCACATCAATTAGCTTAAGTGAGATTAGCTTCTAATCTTTGTTTTAAGTTTTTTTAGGTGCAAAAGGACCTTAATGGTCGTGGTTGAGGTGCTTGACTTAGGGCTTCTGGTAATTTTAGCTCTAGGGTCATTTTAGTCTTTTTACTCTCTTGTAACCTTTATTATATGACTCTTCTTTGTTTTTTTGGAGACAAACAACGTTATATTATAGAATTTTGAAAGAGAGAAAAGCTTGAGCTTTCCATGGCTATGGCCAAAACCTTGTTGAGGGAGGGATTCCCCTTTTCAATTTCAAATTGACTTATCTAAGCTTGGCAACTTAGTGGCGTCTCCATTGCTAGCAAAATACAATCTTATTTCATGCTTGTGGTTTTCATGGACGTGAGTTTCATGGTGGTCAGGGGCTGATCTTGGTTGGGTTTTGTTCCTACAAAATCAATATTGAAAGTTCTCGGGGTTTTGAGAAAGATGCTTGGGGGTTTGCTTGGTTTCCGACCCAAGTGAGTTTCTTGTCACATGTGAATGGCAAGGGATGTAGTATGATCATAGATGGGGGCTGACATGATCCAAGGGACAACATTTGACATGAATGCAGTCACCCAAGGAATATTAGAGCCTTTGCAATTACCAACAGGCCCAATCACACGCCAAAGAGTTAAGAAGATCACATACGCAATAGCGGGGCCAAAGTTTGCATATAATAGATGCACTCATCCTTCTAGTTTTCACTTGCCTTATGAGACTGATTATGATTCTAATTCTTTAACGCCTATGGATTTATTATCTTTGATTGTTATTAAGCTTGGGAGTATGAATGATAAGGGAAAGGTAGAGTTGGTGAAAATAATAGGTTTCCAACGCATTGTGTTTGACCCCGGCAATTGGGTGTGGCTTTATATGCAAGAGGAAAAGATCCAAGCTACAATCGAGAGGAGATGGACCTTTTCAAGTCTTGGATAGGATCAATGACAATGCATATAAGCTGGATTTGCAAGGTAGGTACAACGTATCTGCTACTTTTAATGTTTCTGACTTAACTCATTTTGATGCAGGTTCAGATTCGAGGTCGAATCCTTTTCAACAAGGAGGGATGACATGAGTCCAACCACACCAGAGACATTACAGGATGCAGCTAACAACTTGGAGGAACCCATGCAGTTGCCAATAGGTCCAATCACACGCCAAAGAGCAAAGAAGATCAGAGAGGCCTTTGCGGGACTAGCTCTGAGCTATGTGACCAGTTGCAGCAACCAAGTCAAGTGCACACCAGAGACACATATGGGCATAACCAGAGAGTTCCCCAAGCTATTTCATTTGACCCAGATCAGCTCAGACTGAAGCATAGCAGAGCAGCTTCAGCACCAGCACCCTTTTGACCCGATTTCACCCATTTTTGGACTATGTTGAATTCGGCCAAATGGGGACATTTTTGTTATTTGTGCTCGATATTTTGACTTTATTTATGATGTAATTAGCATGGTTGACTATGCCATTAGGCTTAATTATGCTTTGATCTCTACTTAGCCGGAAGCACGTCAATTTACTAAAGCATGTAAGCACCTCATTTAGCTTAAGTGAGATTAGGTTCTAATCTTTATTTTAAGTTTATTTAGGTGCAAAATGACCTTAATGGTCGTGGTTGAGGTGATTGACTTAGGGCTTTTGGTAATTTTAACTCTAGGGTCATTTTAGCCTTTTTACTCTTTTGTAACCCTTATTATATGACTCTTCTTTGTATTTTTGGAGACAACCAACGTAATATACAACATTTTGAAAGAGAGAAAAGCTTGAAGCTTTCCATGGCTATGGCCGAAACCTTGTTGAGGGAGGGATTCCCCTTTTCAAGTCCAAATTGACTTATCTAAGCTTGGCAACTTAGTGGCATCTCCATTGCTAGCAGAATACAATCTGATTTCATGCTTGTGGTTTTCATGGATGTGAGTTTCATGGTGGTTAGGGGCTGATCTTGGTTGGGTTTTGTTCCTACAAAATCAGTATTCAAAGTTCTTGGGGTTTTGAGAAAGATGCTTGGGGGTTTGCTTGGTTTCCAACCCAAGTGAGTTTCTTGTCATGGGCAGTTGTACTAATGTTGCTACCACAGCTTTGATTGAGCAATTGGGGTTGAGTTGCTTGAGACACCTGAAACCTTACAAGTTGCAGTGGTTAAATGATTGTGGGGAAATAAGTGTGACAAAGCAGGTATTGTTGAGCTTTACCATTCGGCCATACATAGATGATGTCCTATGTGATGTGATACCGATGCATGCATGACATATTCTTTTGGGCAGACCGTGACAGTTTGATATAAAGGTTATTCATGATGGGTTCAAGAACAAGTACTCTTTTCAGCACAAGGGAAAACCCATCACATTATACCCACTTACACCTGCACAAGTCCATGAAGATCAGGTTAAGTTGCAACTTGAACGTGACAAAGAGAGAGCGAAGGGAAACACCACTTTGGGTGAGACTAGTGAGAGTGGTATCTGGTGAGAAAAATAAGGCCAATGCCGTAGGAGTTCCCAAGGGGAGTGTGAGTGAACGTGAGAGGGAAACAAAAGGGAGAGTTAAAAAGAGTTTCTACATGGGTGAGGGTGAAGCTAGGAAAGCGTTCAAGGCTAGCAAGCTCATGCTATTGTTAGTCTATGAGGAGCCTCATATTTATTTTACTAACACTGACCGTTTGCTTCATGTGTCTATTTCATCTCTTTTGCAGGATTACAGTGACGTACTGACAGAGGATATACCTAGTGGGCTTCCATGCACTATAGGTATTGAGCACCAGATAGACTTCATACATAGAGCAGTCATTCCTAACAGACCGGCTTATAGGAACAATCCCGAGGAGACAAAAGAGCTACAAAGGCAAGTATAGGAGTTGATGGACAAGGGGTATGTCAGGGAAAGTATGAGTCCTTGTGTAGTACCAGTACTTCTAGTTCATAAGAAAGATAGGACGTGGTGTATGTGCGTTAATTGCTGAGCTATCAACAATATTACGGTAAAGTATCGTCACCTCATTCCTAGACTAGATGACATGTTGGATGAATTACATGGTTCCAAAATTTTTAGTAAGATTGATTTAAAGAGTGGATACCATCAAATTCGCATGAGAGAGGGAGATGTGTGGAAAACTGCATTTAAGGCTAAGTATGCCTTGTATGAATGGTTAGTTATGCCATTTGGTCTTTCAAACGCACCTAGCATATTTATGAGATTGATGAATCATGTTATGCGTGCATTTTTAGGTAAGTTTGTTGTGGTTTATTTTGATGACATCTTAGTTTACAGTAAAACAGTAGATGAGCATATTATGCATTTGAAGCATGTTCTTGATGTGTTAAGGCAAGAAAAACTGTATGCTAACTTTGATAAGTGCACTTTTTGTATGGATAGAATTGTTTTCCTTGGATTTATTGGGAGTGCAGATGGCATCGAGGTAGATTTAGAAAAGGTGAAGGCAATTCATGATTGGTCAATACCAACAACAGTGACAGAAGTTAGAAGCTTCCATGGATTAGCAAGCTTCTACCGTAGATTTGTTAAAGACTTCAGTAGTATTGCAGCACCACTGACTGAAGTAGTGAAGAAGACTATTGGCTTCAAATGGGGTGAAGAGCAGGAGCGTGCATTCCAGGATCTGAAAATGAAGTTGTGCTGTGCACCAGTCTTGGCACTACCCAATTTGAGAAGACATTTGAGATTGAATGTGATGCATCCGGGATAGGCATTGGAGCGGTTCTTATGCAAGAAAAGAGACCAATATCTTACTTTAGTGAGAAGCTAAATGGAACAGTTTTGAGGTACCCCACATATGACAAGGAGTTGTATGCACTAGTGCGAGCCCTTGAGACTTGGAAGCATTATTTGTAGCCTCGAAATTTTGTGATCCTTACAGATCATGAATCATTGAAGCATTTGAATGGCCAAGGTAAGCTGAACAAACGTCACGCAAAATGGTTAGAGTTTGTTGAGACATTTCCATATGTAATCCGCTACAAACAAGGTAAGGAAAACATTGTCGCTGATGCACTATCACGAAGGTATGCTTTATTTACTTCATTGAGTGCAAGAATGCTTGGGTTTGAATTTATTAAAGAACTTTATGCTAGTGATATTGACTTTAGTACTATCTATGCTGCATGTGAAAAGTCTACTTTTAGTAAATTCTACCAACATGATGGGTTTCTGTTTTGGGAGAATAGATTATGCATTCCTGTTTGTAGTATGCGTGAGTTGTTAGTGAAAGAAGCACATGAGGGAGGTTTAATGGGGCACTTTGGCATTGCCAAAACCTTAGGAGTATTGAGTGAACATTTTTATTGGCCTAAAATGCGGAGAGATATTGAGCGTTTCTGTGATAAATACTTAACTTGTAAACAAGCTAAATCTAAGGTTATGCCTCATGGGTTGTATACACCATTGTCTATACCTAGTGAGCCATGGGTAGATGTATTGATGGAATTTATCTTGGGTTTACCTAGGGCTAACAACTTGGAGGAACCCATTCAGTTGCCAACAGGTCCAATCACACGCCAAAGAGCAAAGAAGATCAGAGAGGCCTTTGCGGGACTAGCTCAGAGCTATGTGACCAGTTGCAGCAACCAAGTCAAGTGCACACCAGAGACACATATGGGCATAACCAGAGAGGTCCCCAAACTATTTCATTTGACCCAGATCAGCTCAGACTGAAGCATAGCAGAGCAGCTTCAGCACCAGCACCCTTTTGACCCGATTTCACCCATTTTGGGACTATGCTGAATTCGGCCAAATGGGGGCATTTTTTTCATTTGTGCTCGACATTTTGACTTTATTTACGATGTAATTAGCATGTTTGACTATGCCATTAGGCTTAATTATGCTTAGATCTCTACTTAGTCGGAAGCACGTCAATTTACTGTAGCATGTAAGCACCTCAATTAGCTTAAGTGAGATTAGCTTCCAATCTTTGTTTTAAGTTTATTTAGGTGCAAAAGGACCTTAATGGTCGTGGTTGAGGTGCTTGACTTAGGGCTTTTGGTAATTTTAACTCTAGGGTCATTTTAGCCTTTTTACTCTTTTGTAACCCTTATTATATGACTCTTCTTTATATTTTTGGAGACAGCCAACGTAATATACAACATTTTTAAAGAGAGAAATGCTTGATGCTTTCCATGGCTATGGCCGAAACCTTGTTGAGGGAGGGATTCCCCTTTTCATGGCCTTGGAAGGGTTTTGTTCCCACAAAATCAAATTCGCCGTTCTTAGGGTTCAGTCCATTGCTTAAGGTTTGCTTGGATTTCGAATCCAAGTGGGTTTCTTGTCAGATACTGAAACTCATAAGACGACCCTGGGTACAAAGTCCACTGAATAGTCATCCAGAGCACAAAAGAATGGGGCGCAATAACTTTACTATACCAAACAACTCGGTACAAGTGTATCAAAGTGCCCCTCGTCCTCATAGTATTCCAAGCGCTAGACACAAAAAACCTACCTCTACTATTGTCCTCCCAAACCAACTCATCCTCCCTCAAACAATAAGGGTCCCAAAGATGGGATCGAGCCATCTCAACAAGGGCTGTTGACCTAGCAGGGGGCCAACTCCAAGAAGAGTCAGAGATAATAGAGGCAACTGCAGCCATCTTATCCAAGCCAGAATCATAAATAATTCTCTCACCCAACGTATCCACAATCAGGCCTGAAGGATGCCAGTTTTCAAACCACAACAACGTCTTCTCACCATTCCCAGTCCTAAACCTCAATCTCCGACGAGCCCAAGAACGAAGCTCCAGAATCTTCTGCCAACTCCAAGTGCAATCTCCAGGACACGATACCTCCCAAAAGCTCCATCCTCGAAGCAAGTAAGACTAAAACACAATTCGACCAGGATAAGATCTGACTAGAGCAAAGAAACTATAAATGCTTAACAATAGCCGCTCTTTTCCAAGTTGCCAATCTCTTAATCCCCAAACCCCAATCTTTCAAATGTAAACAAGCAGTACTCCAACCCACTCTCACCCTAGATGAAGTAATCTCACTACCCTTCCAAAGAAAATATATGAGAGTCGCCTTTATCCTCATAATAACAGACATAAGAAGAATGAATAAAGAAGACCAATAAGCTTGAATAGAGAACAAACCGACTTAATGAGCTGAAGCCGCCCTATAAATGAAAAAACCTGCTACTCCAACTCTTGGCGCACCTGACGATACGCTCAACAAGAGATATACAATCTGAAGCCCGAAGCTTAGTAGAAATCAAAGGAACTCCCAAATAGCGAATTGGGAAAAACCCTCTTGGAAACCCAACAAATGAAGAAGCCGATCCTTTAAAGAATGAGAGATACCGGAGAAGAAAAGATGACTCTTAGCTGGATTAATAGACACAAAAAGCACAATAGAGGTCATGCACTCCCGAATCCATCCCACCATTCTCTCAGGAAAACCAAAAGTCCACAAAACCTCAACCATAAAATCCTAACGGACAGTATCATAAGCTTTCATCGAATCAATCTTAAGAGCACATGAGGGGTACCACCACTCCGATGGTAATTCCTCACCAATTCCTCGCACAATAAAATGTTATCATGTAATTCGCCACCTCGAAACAAATGCATATTGATTAGAGCTGACCACTGAAGAAAGGACATTCTTAATCCGATTCACAATAATCTTGGCAATACACTTAAAAATAGTGTTACAGCAGGAAATAGGTTGAAAGTCCTTAACCTGGGGGGATTTTCAAAATCAATAGCCATGGCATTAACCTGGTTCAAGAGACGCCCAAAATAGAAGAAAGAATGAATAGCACAAAGAACATCATTCCCCACAATACTCCAAGTCTTCTTAAAGAAACCCGAATTAAGCCAAAGGAAAAACGGAGAATCGTCTCCCCCTTCCTAATAACAGACTTATGAAGAATAAATAAAGAAGATCAATAAACTTGAATGAAGAATAAAACAGATTTAATGAGCTGAAGCCACCCCGCATAAGAGAGAAACTTACTACTCCAACTTTTAGCACGCATAACAATACGATCCACAAGAGAAGCACAATCTGAGGCCCGAAGTTTAGTAGAAATCAAAGGGACTCCCAGATCCCGCACTGGAAGAATCCCTACTTGGAATCCCAGAACATGACGCAGCTGGTCCTGAAGGGTACAAGAGATACCAGATGAGAAGAAATGACTTTTAGCAGGATTCTGGATTAAACCTGATAAACCACTAAACTGCCTGAGACAAGCCTTGATCAAGGAAATCGAGGAGTCATCCGCTTTACAGAAAATCATAAGGTCATCCGCAAAGCAAAGATGAGTGAGACGGTTCTTAGAACACCGCCCATGGAATTTGAAATCCTGATTAAGAGCCATTTTATGAAGTAAGCCTGATAGAACTTCCATAGCCAAGACAAAGAAATAAGGAGACATAGAATCACCTTGTTACAACCCGCGACCCCCAGAGAAAAAACCATGCAACTCCCCATTAATAGACACAGAAAACCTAGTAGAAGTCATACACTCCTGAATTCAACCCACCATCCTCTCTGAAAAACCAACAGTCAGCGAAACCTCAACCAAAAAGTCCCAACGAATAGTGTCATAAGCTTTCATCAAGTCAATCTTAAAAGCATATCTCGGGGAACCACCAGACCGATGATAATTCCGAACCAATTCCTAACACAAAAGAATATTGTCGCTGATACGCCTACCCGCAACAAAAGCAGATTGATTATGACTAATCACTGAAGGTAGGATAACTTTGATCCTATTCGCAATAAGCTTAGCAATACACTTGTAAATAGTGTTACAACAAGAAATAGGCCGATAATCCTTAACCTGGGAAGGGTTGGGAATCTTAGGAATCAGAGCAATAGAAGTAAGAGACGCCCAAAGGAAAAGAAAGAGTGAATAGCACAAAGCACATCATCCCCCACAACACTCCAAGACTTCTTAAGGAAACCCGAATTAAAACCATCTGGGCATGGAGCTTTATTGTCCTTCAACGCGAACAAGACAGCCTTAATCGCCTCATCAAAAACCTCCCAGGCAAGAGACTCACTCTGCTCAGCTGTCACATGCCTAGTAATTGCATATCTAAGGGCAACCCTATCAATATCCTGCTGATTATTCTGGGGGCCCAAAAGGGTCTCAAAAAAAGATACAATCTCATCTCTAACCAAAACATCATCCTTCACACGGGTCCCATCCTCCTTAGTGATAGAAGTAATCTTGCTACGGCCGTGAAAACTCTTCATAGTCGTAAAGAAGAATTTAGTATTGTAATCCCCGAGATTTAGCCATTGAACACGAGATTTTTGTCTATTGAAGCCTTCCTCAGCCCGACACATGTCACCATACTGTAATGAAAGACTGGCTTCTTTAGCTAACAGAGCGGGGTCACTGGGGCACTCCTGTAAAGCACACTGCACTCTATCCAACTCCCTCCTAATCACCAAAACCTTACTCGGAATCTGAGAGAAATGCTCGACATTAAACTTTTTCAAGGCCATCATAACACTCTTCAGCTTACAACATAAACGGAACATCAGAGTACTATGAACATCAATGTCCCAAGCCCTAGCCACAACTAAGAGAAAATCAGGATGATCCGCCCAAAAATCAAAGAATTTGAAGGGAATTTTCCTCTTAGGGAGCTCTACAAGTTTAACCACCATAGGAGAATGATCTGAAATCCGAGGGGGAAGAAAGCGGCCAGCAGAACCCCGGAAGAGACACTCCCAAGACAAATTAGTGAGAACACGGTCCAACTTACGCCAAATAGGGGACTGAATCTGCTTATCGAACCAAGTAAACTGATAACCAGAGAGCTGAAAATCATCCAGACCAGCCTGACCCAAACAATAACCCAAATCATCTTTCCAAGCCGGCCATGCCACAGATCCACCACAATGCTCAAACGGAGATCGAATAGCATTGAAGTCTCCCAAAATAAGCCATGGAGAGTCATAAAAAACACTACCACTAGAAACCAAGTTGGCCCAAAGCTCCCGACGCTTCTCGTAGTCACAATCACCATAAACCACTGAAACTACACAAGTCTACAACCCAGAAATATGAGACACACTACAATGAATAACTTGAGATGAAGAGCGAATAATGCTAACATCAATGTCACTAGGGTTCCAACACGCCCAAATACGGCCATACGAAATAAAATTAGAGTGGCAAAAAAACTTCCATAAAGGATTAATCGCACGAGAGACATTCACCAAATTAACCTCCTTTACCTTGGTTTCAACTAAACCACACAAAGAAAGCTTCTCATCACGAAGCATCAATAACATTTGGTTTAATAAACTCAAGTGCAACAGAGTTAGATGAAGAAAACCAGTTCCCCTCACCATTTGAACCACCAAGAATATGAGCATAACTAGAGGTTCCATTCACATTTTTTTCCATTTTTAGACTTATCCACCAAGAATATGCACACAATTAGAGGTTTCATTCACATTTTTTTTTTCCATTTTTAGACTTATCCACAACACCATGGTTAAAACGTGCCACATCAGTAGCCACTACAGATGCCACCTCACCAAACTTATTATCTTTAGAAATAAAATTAACATCAGCCTTCCCATTTAAATTCGGCTCCATCACATTAATGCTAAGCTTATCTTATCATGTCTTTTCAAATGAGGGAAATCACAATTAAAGCTTTCCATATTTATATTCGTAACATAAGGAATCAAATCTTTATTACCATTTTCAATTCGCCCATTAATACTCCCTTTAATACGATTAGATTTGAAACCATATTTATTAGCTAGAGTAACTCCATTTTCCAAATCAGAAGAAGCCATAAATGGCATGTGATTATTCTCTCCATTAACTACCAAATTCACACATGGCAGGTCATTAACACCATTTGAATTATCAATAGTATATTCATTTACCAAATCAAAAGGAACAATAAATGGCACGTGATTATTCTCCTCATTTACTACCAAATTCATACTTGGAAAGTCATTAACACCAATTGAATTATCAAAACAAACACCTTCCATATTACTAGTTGATGCACGTAAATTGCCCAACTCAACCGAATTCAATTTAGGTAAATGAGAAGCAACTTTCGATTTCAGATTTGGTAGTAAAGGAAAGTCATTAATACTCTTTGAAAATTCAAAAAACTTTCCCTCCTCCAAATTTGACAATCCAGAGGAATTTCCTCTATTGTCCTTAACTCCAAATCTTTTTTTTTTGGGATAAAGTAAGTATTATAACCAAAAGAAAACTATACAAGAGCAAAGGGGCATACCCCAAACAACTAGAGAGGACAAGCCCTTCTAGAAGAAATCCGAAAGGCTACAAGCAAAAGATCAACAGAAGATGTCATCGGGCAAGTGCCAGGATAGGTGAAGCCATTTATTGTCATAAGATGGTTTCACCTTCCGTAAAAAGCTAGCACGATTCCGAACATCAAAAACAATGTCACTAAGAAGAACATAAACAGGCCGAAGAGGCATATCATAGGTGCAAGCATTCCTCTCCCTCCAAATATGGTAGACTAACGCTGCAAAAGACAGACGGATAAGAAAATGACGTAAAGAGGCATTGGTAAACAGACACAACCACTCAACAGTCTGAGGCCAATCACGACATCTCCAATCTAACCCACACATAGCTAACACAGACGACCATACCCTCGAAGAGAAGAAGCACTGGAAGAAAAGATGATCAATGTCCTCACTAGAACAACCACAGAAAATACAACGCGAGT
This sequence comes from Zanthoxylum bungeanum, assembly GCA_019454045.1. NCBI lineage: Eukaryota > Viridiplantae > Streptophyta > Magnoliopsida > Sapindales > Rutaceae > Zanthoxylum > Zanthoxylum bungeanum. The sequence goes on from SKCR01051359.1 coordinate 25,785, forward strand.
AAGCAGAGATACCAAACCTCATCAAACTATCCTGAGTACAAAGGCCTCCCTGAATAGTCATCCAAAGTAAAAAGGAATGGCAGGGAATAGCCTTCCGGAACCAAACAACTCGAAACCAATACAGCAAGGTTCCCCTTGTCCGCATGGCATTCCAAGCACTATCCACAGAAAATCTCCCACTCCTATCATCCCCCCAAACCAGCTCATCCTCCCTCAAACTAAAAGGAGACGAAAGATGGGACTGAGCCAAATCAACAAGGGCAGCAGACCTAGAAGGGGGCCAACGCCAAGAAGAATCAGAGATAATGGAAGCAACTGTAGCCATCCTATCCAAGCCAGAGTCATAAATCACTCTCTCACCTAACGTGTCCACAATCGGGCCCAAAGGATGCCAATAATCAAACCACAATAAAGTCTTCTCACCATTCCCAATCCTAACTCTCATCCGCCGCCGGGACCAGGAACGAAGCTCCAAGATCTTACGCCAACTCCAAGAGCAATATGTAGGACAAGGCACCTCCCAAAAACTTCTCCCCCTCAATAAATAATAGTGAACCCAATTCGACCAAGAAAAAACCTGGCCAGAATAAAGAAACCAAATGTGCTTAACAATAGCTGCTCTATTCCAAGTATCCAAACTCTTAATCCCCATCCCCCCTCCTTTAGAGGTAAACAAACTCTACTCCAAGCCACTCTCGCCCCAGAAGAGGTGAGCGCGCTACCCTTCCAAAGGAAAGAACGCAGAATCGTCTCCACCTTCCTAATAACAGACTTAGGAAGAATAAATAAGGAAGACCAATAAACTTGAATGGAAAATAAAACAGACTTAATGAGCTGAAGCCGTCCCGCATAAGAGAGAAACTTACTACTCCAACTCTTAGCACGCATGACAATACGATCCACAAGAGAAGCACAATCAGAGGCCGGGAGTTTAGTAGAAATCAAAGGGACTCTCAAATACCGCACTGGAAGAATCCCAACTTGGAACCCCAAAACATGACGCAGTTGGCCCTGAAGGGTAGAAGAGATACCAGAGGAGAAGAAAAGACTTTTAGCTGGATTCGGGATTAAACCTGATAAACCACTGAACTGCCCGAGACAATCCTTGATCAAGGAAACCGAGGAAGCATCCGCTTTACAAAAAAACATAAGGTCATCTGCAAAGCAAAGATGAGTAAGATGGTCCTTAGAACACCGCCAGTGGAACTTGAAACCCTGATTAAGAGCTATATTATGAAGAAGACCTAACAGAACTTCCATAGCCAAAACAAAGAGATAAGGAGACATAGGATCACCTTGTCGCAACACACCACCCCCAGAGAAAAAACCATGCAACTCTCCATTAATAGACACAGAAAACCTAGTAGAAGTTATACACTCCTGAATCCAACCCACCATCCTCTCTGGCATACCAACAGTCCGCAAAACCTCAACCAAGAAATCCCAACGAAGTCATAAGCTTTCATCAAGTCAATCTTAAGAGCACATCTCGAGGAACCGCCAGTCCGGTGATAATTCCAAACCAATTCCTGACACAAAAAGAATATTGTCACTGATAAGTAACTCCAATTCTAGCTTCTAGCACATCACCATTGCCATTAAAGAATAAGAAAGAGATGGAACAAGGTCACTAGGATTACGCTTCAATATAGTAACACGAGATTTATCTCCAATAACACCCAATAAAGCTTTTAAAAATGTACCTTTAGCAAGAAGACCAGAGGAAGTCGAAACATCAGCTATAGATAAGGGAGACACATCATGAACAACATCAGCCACCACCATTTCTAAAGAATTCTCCATCTCGTCATGTAGAGTAATGGTTGAGCCATCCTTGGCCTCACCAAAACTGTTGTTTTTAGATTCGTCCTCCTTTAAAACATCACTATGCATCTTGTTCAGATCTGAATAAACACCATCACTTAGCACTATAGCCGAATGTACACATCATTACCAATATTTTTTTTAATGTGATCTCGTACTACTCCACCATTGGTCAAATCCGAACTGGGACAACTCCCACCATGGCCGAAACCTTGGCATTATCCCCATGGCTAGAAGACGCCATCAAAATTAACTCAAAACAAAGAGAAAGAATTTAAGAAGAAGAAAAGAAGAAAAATACTAAGAATTAAATCCTAATCACCAAAAAGATAAAAGTGATCAAGAAGAAAAGAAGAGAAAGAAGGAAATTTGAGAGCAAAAGTAGGTAGTGATGTGTTACATTCGGCTATAGTGCCACATAATCAGCTATAGTGCCCACCAACCCATTACATTTTTTAATGTAATCACCAAAATGATTACAGTTTAGCTGACAAGAAACCCATCTGGATTCGAAATCCAAGCAAACCCCAAGCAACGGACTGAACCCCAAGACCGCGAATTTGATTTTGTAGACAAAACCCTTCCAAGGCCACAAAGAAGACCCGAAAAGAACTTACCATTGAGAACCTTTAAGATGATCCCTTGTAGTGTTTTGCTAGCAATGGAGACGCTACTAAGTTTGCCAAACTTAAATAAGTCGATTCAAACTTGAAAAGGGGAATCTCTCCCTTACAAGAATTCTGCCATAGCCAAAGCTTTAAGCTTTTGAGTTTTACAAATTTCGTTGATTGTTTTTAAAATGAAAAAGAAAGAAATCTTAAATAATGTTACACCCTAAAGGCATAAAGACAACAATGCCCCTAAAGGCTAAATTACCAAAGTACCAAAGTGACATGATCCAGGCCGACAACAAACCAAAGGACGCATTACAAGTGCCAGAAGGGCAATTACGAGGCAGAGGACCAAAAGACTTAGAGAAGCAATGGCGGGATTAGTTCAGAGTTTTATGGTCGACTGCAACAAACAAATAGAGATGCATGTGGGCTTGGATGGAAAGGGCCCAAAACCATTTCACTTGGCCCAAATCAGTTTAGAATAAAGCTTCCTAGGCATTTGAAGGCTTAAAAACTTGATATTTGTGTAATTTCGTTTTTAGGGGCATTTTGTCTTTATGCCTTTAGGGTTTCTTTTTGTAACACTATTTAAGCTTACTTTCTTCTTCATTTGAAAAAACCAACGAAATTTATAAACTCAAAAGCTTAAAGCTTTGGCTATGGCCGAATTCTTGTAAGGGAGGGATTCCCCTTTTCAAGTTTGAATCGACTTATCTAAGTTTGGCAAACTTAGTGGCGTCTCCATTTGCTAGCAAAAACACTACAAGGATTCATCTTAAGGGTTCTCAAGGGCAAGTTCTTTGTGGTCTTCTTTGTGGCCTTGGAAGGGTTTTGTTCCTACAAAATCAAATTCGCGGTTCTTGGGGTTCTGTCCGTTGCTTGGGGTTTACTTGGATTTCGAATCTAAGTGGGTTTCTTGTCACAAAGTCTTCAAGTCTTCAAAGGCCTGTGAAGCTTCATTCAAAACTAATGTGGGCCAAGTGAAGTGGCTTTAGACCCTCTCTATTGAAGCCCATATGCGTCTCTATTTGTTTGTTGCAATCGACCATAAAACTCTGAACTAATCCCGCCACTGCTTCTCTGAGTCTTTTGGCCCCTCTGGTACTTGTAATGGGTCTTTTTCTTTGTTGTCGGCCTGAATCATGTCACCCCTTCCTCTTGAAAATGATTCGACCTCGAATCTGTACCTGCATCAAAAGAAGTTAAGTCAGAAACATTAAATGTAGCAGGCACATTATACTTACCTTGTAAATCCAGCTTGTATGCATTATCATTAATCCGTTCCAAGACTTGAAATGGACCATCCCCTCTCGGTTGTAGTTTAGATTTACGTTGTTCAGGAAATCTCTCCTTGCGCATGTGTACCCAAACCCAATCTCCAGGCTGAAAATACCACATGCTTTTCTTCCCTTATTAGCATGAGAAGCATATTGCTCATTCTTTCGTTGTATATTTGCTCTATTACTTTCTCATGTATATGCTTCACACAAATCGATATTCCTTTTTCCATCTAGCCCCGCATGCTCATCAACAGGCAAAGGTAAGAAATCTAATGGAGTTAGTGGCTGAAAACCATAAACAATTTCAAATGGTGAGTAAGATGTAGAGGAAATGAATACTACGATTATATGCAAATTCAACAAAAGGCAAATAATCCTCCCAGGTTTTAAAGTTCTTATTGATAATAGTACGCAATAACTGAGTCAAAGTCCTATTAACAACCTCAGTCTGGCCATCAGTTTGGGAGGTGGCAAGTAGTAGAATACAAAAGTTTAGTTCCCAACTTACCCCATAAAACTTTCCCAAAGTGACTAAGGAATTTGACATCACGATCTGAAACTATACTCCGTGGAATCCCATGGAGTCGTACTACTTCTCTAAAGAACAAGTCAGCAATATTAGTGGCATCATCAGTTTTATGACATGCTATAAAGTGTGCCGTCTTACTGAACCTATCAACTACTACAAAGATGAAATCTCTACCCTTTTAGTCCTAGGTAAACCCAAGATAAAGTCCATCGATACATATACCCATGGCTCACTAGGTATTGGCAATGGTGTATATAACCCATGAGGCATAACCTTAGATTTAGCATGTTTACAAGTTAAGCATTTATCACACAAACGTTCAATATCTCTCCGCATTTTAGGCCAATAAAAATGTTCACTCAATACCCATAAGGTTTTGGCAATGCCAAAGTGCCCCATTAAATCTCCCCCAAGTGCTTCTCTCACTAACAACTCACGCATACTACAAACAGGAATGCATAATCTATTCTCCCTAAACAGAAACCCATCATGTTGGTAGAATTTACTAAAAATCAGACTTTTCACATGCAGCATAGATAGTACTAAAGTCAATATCACTAGCATAAAGTTCTTTAATAAATTCAAACCCAATCATTCTTGCACTCAATGAAGTAAGTAAGGCATACCTTCGCGATAGTGCATCGGCGATAGTGTTATCCTTACCTTGTTTGTAGCAGATTACATATGTAAATGTCTCAACAAACTCTAACCATTTTACGTGTCGTTTGTTCAGCTTACCTTGACCCTTCAGATGCTTCGATGTTTCATCATGATCTGTGTGGATCACAAACTCTCGAGCCACAAATAATGCTGCCAAGTCTTAAGGGCTCTCACTAGTGCATACAACTCATTGTCATATGTGGGGTATCTCAAAACTGCTCCATTAAGCTTCTCACTAAAGTAGGCAATTTTTCGCTTTTCTTACATAATAACCGCTCTAATGCTTATCCCGAATGCTTCACACTCAATCTCAATGTCTTCTCAAAGTTGGGTAACGCCAAAACTGGTGTATTGCACAACTTCATTTTAAGATCCTGGAATGCAGGCTTCTACTCTTCTTCCCATATGAAGCCAACATTTTTCTTCTTCACTACTTCAGTCAGTGGTGCTGCAATATTACTGAAGTCTTTAAAAAACGATGGTAGAAGCTTGCTAATCCATGGAAGCTTCTAACTTATGTCACTGTTGTTGGTGTTGGCCAATCCTGAATTGCCTTCACCTTTTCCAATTTACCTTGATGCCATCTGCACTTACAAAAAAATCCAAGATGTCATCAATATAATACACAACAAGCTTACCTAAAAATGCACGCATAACATGATTCATCAATCTCATAAATGTGGTAGGTGCGTTTGAAAGACCAAATGGCATAACTAACCATTCATACAAGTCATACTTAGTCTTAAATGCAGTTTTCCACTCATCTCCCTCTCTCATGTGAATCCGATGGTATCTACTCTTTAAATCAATCTTACTAAAAATTTTGGAACTATGCAATTCATCCAACATGTCATCTAGTCTAGGAATGAGGTGGACGATACTTTACCGTAATATTGTTGATAGCTCGACAATCAACGCACATATGCCACGTCCCATCTTTCTTAGGAACTAGAAGCACTAGTGCAGACTCATGCTTTCCCTTATATACCCCATGTCCATCAACTCCCGTACTTGCCTTTGTAGCTCTTTCTCTCCTTTCTCTCCTCGGGCTTGGCGCCCTCTATTAGGAATGACTGCTCCAGGTATGAAGTGACATGATCCAGGCCACTAGTGGAGTATCAAAAGACATGGCCAATAATAAAATAGACCCATTATAAGTACCAGATGGGCCAATTACATGACAGAAGACCAAAAGACTCAGAGAAGCAATGGCGGGATTAGTTCAGAGTTTTATGACCGATTGCAACAAACAAATAGAGACACATGTGGGCTTCAATGGAGAGGGCCCAAAGACATTTCACTTGGCCCAAATCAGTTCTGATTGAAGCTTATAGACCTTTGAAGACTTAAAGACTTTGGCATTTTGTAATTTCGAATTTAGGGGCATTATTGTCTTTATGCTTTTAGGGTATCTTTTGTAACACTATTTAAACTTGCCTTCTTCTTCATTTTAGTCAACCACGAAATTTGTAAGAAAACATATAAGCTTTTGCTTTGGCTATGGCCGAATTTCTTGTAAGGGAGGGATTCCCCTTTTCAAGTTTGAATCGACTTATCTAAGTTTAGCAAACTTAGTGGCGTCTCCATTTGCTAGCAAAACACACTGATTTCATGTTTTGAGTTATCATGGGCAGTGTTTCATGGTGGTTTAGGGCTGATCTTGGATGGGTTTTGTTCTTACAAAATCATTGATTAAGGTTCTTGGGGCTTAAAAAAAATACTCGGGTTTTGCTGGATTTCGCATCCTAGTGAGTTCATGTCATTTGGTATCAGAGCTCAGGGTTCCAAGGTCTGATTTCCTATCTAAATTCGTTGTTTGAATCTGTTTTAAATTTCGTTCTTTGTTGTTTCCGTTTCAGTTCTTGTTGGATCTTGTTTCTGTTTTCTTTTTTTTTTGTTTCTGGGTTAATACATTGTTTTGAAATTCTTCTGTCAGAATCTGGATTTTGTTGTGTTCTTCATATCAGTTCATCATATTTGTTTATTTCTGAATCTGGGTTTTTTTTTTGTGTTCTTCATATCAGTTCATCATATTTGTTTATTTCTGGATCTGGGTTTATGTTGTGTTCTTCATACAGTTCATCTTTTACATTCTGTTCTTTAGCATATGTTGAAGAAATAAGCATGTTCATAAACGGCTGTGTGAGTAAAAAGTCGAAAAATTTGGTTGAATCTAGTTTGTTCCATATTATCATTTAGGTGCCCATGGAGGGTATTCCATCAAAATTTCTATAGAGGTGCCAAATTTTTTCTCCCGAATTTGCATACGACCGTGAATTTGCATGCTTATTTGTTTCTCATCGTGCTAATGTGTGATTTCCTTATTCCAAATACTCTAGCTTAGGTATTATTGATTGAGTCATCGTCTTTATTATTCTTATTCTCATTTTCCACATGCCTCATATATACATTATTGGGTTTTGTGTTTCATGCTGGCTTGAGGACTACACTTGATTTTGTATTCTTTGGATTGAGTGTGATTCGTATTTGAATTAGGTAGAACTCAAGAGTGGTAAAAGGTAATGATTGTGAGCACAGTATCGGGGTAAAAGCCAATAGAGCGCAAACACGAGTGGAGTGATATCATTCGAGTGTAAACACGTGAGATTGTGAGGATTTACATATTTGCTTTACTTTCTTGTTTTTTTCTAATCTGTTTGTTTAGTGTTGAGATGGCAGGTCCAAATCTAACCATTGATGAAAAGCTTGAGGCTTTGGATAGAAAATTTACAGATATGATGGAGAACATGAATACTGCTTTAGAGAGACTGTCCAAGAGTGTAGAGTAAAAAAATGAAAATTTTTGGTTGAATTTAGTTTGTTCCATATTACCATTTAGGTGCCCATGGAGGGTATTCCATCAAAAGTTCTATAGAGGCGCCAAATTTTCTCCCGAAATTGCATACGACCGTGATTTTGCATGCTTATTTTTTTTACATTGTGCTAATTGCTTATTTCCTTATTCCAAATACTCTAGTTGAAGTATTATTGATTGAGTCTTCGTTGTTGCTATTCATGTTCGTATTTTGTTTCCACCTGTCCCACATATATTATTTGACCTTTGTGTTTCATGCTGGCTTGAGGACAACATTTGGTTTGTATTCTTGGATTGAGTGTGATTTGGTGGGATTAGATTGTCTCTCATCGGAGGAGAAATTATGAGAGACCGGTTCAGACATGGGAAGAACTTATAGGTCTCATGAGAAAGAGATTTATACCCAGCCATTACTATAGGGAATTGTATCAGAAACTACAACATCTGTATCAGGGGACTAAAAGTGTTGAGGACTATTACACAGAGATGGAAGTTTCCATGATCAGGGCAAATGTAGTTGAGGATGTAGAAGCTACTATGGCACGGTTTCTAGGGGGCCAAAATAGAGAGATTGCCAACATGGTGGAGTTGCATCACTATGTTGATTTGGAGGATATGCTTCACATGGCTATCAAGGTAGAGAGGCAACTCAAGAAAAAGTCCACATCCAGATTTGGTACTCAGGCTACTTCTGCATGGAAAGGGAAGTGGGTTCCGAATGAGAAGCGGGATGGAGGATTTGACAAGCCTAGAGGCGAGTTCAGTGGATGCTTTAATAAGCCTAGGGCCGAACCTAGTGTCAAGGGTAAAGAGGCTGCAGAACCGAGTAAAACTAGACCAAAACCTGAGGGTACAACTACTAGAACTAAGGATGTCAAGTATTTTAAATGTTTGGGCATGGCGCACTATGCCTCAGAATGTCCCAATAGACGTTCCTTTTTTTTGGATAAGGTAAGTATTATAACCAAAAGAAAACTATACAAAGAGCAAATGGGCATACCCAGGCAACTAGAGAGGACAAGCCCTCCTAGAAGAAAGCCGAAAGGCTACTAGTAAAAGATCAACAGAAGATGTCATCGGGCAAGTGCCACGAAAGGTGAAGTCATTTATTGTCATAAGATGGTTTCACCTTACGTAAAAAGCTAGCACGAATCCGAACATCAAAAACAATATCATAAAGAAGAGCAGAAACAGGCCGAAGAGGCATATCATGAGTGCGAGCATTCCTCTCCCTCCAAATATGGTAGACTGACGCTGCAAAAGACAGCCGAATCAGAAGGTGATGTAAAGAAGTATCGGTGAACTGACATAACCACTCAATAGTCTGACGTCAATCCCGGCGTCTCCAGTCTAACCTACACATAGCCAGAACAGACGACCAGACCCTCGAAGAGAAGAGGCACTGGAAGAAAAGATGATCAATGTCCTCACTTGAACAACCACAGAGAATACAACGCGAGCAAGCAGAGATGCCAAACCTCATCAAACTATCCTGAGTACAAAGGCCTCCCTGAATAGACATCCAAAGAAGAAAGGAATGGCGGGGGATGGCCTTCCGGAACCAAACAACTCGAGACCAATGCAGCAAGGTTCCCCTTGCCCGCATGGCATTCCAGGCACTATCCGCAAAAATCTCCCACTCCTATCATCCCTCCCAACCAGCACATCCTCCCTCAAACTAAGGAGACGGAAGATGGGACTGAGCCAAATCAACAAGGGTAGCAGACCTAGAAGGGGGCCACTGCCAAGCAGAACCAGAGATAATGGAAGCAACTGTGGCCATCCTATCCAAGCCAGAGTCATAAATCACTCTGTCACCCAACGTGTCCACAATCGGGCCAGAGGATGCCAATATCAAACCACAATAAAGTCTTCTCACCATTCCCAATCCTAACTCTCATCCGCCGTCGGGACCAAGAACGAAGCTCCAAGATCTTAAGCCAACTCCAAGAGCAGTCACTAGGACAAGGGACCTCCCAAAAAATTATCCACCTCAACAAATAAGAGTGAACCCAATTGGACCAAGAGGAAACCTGGCCAGAACAAAGAAACCAAATGTGCTTAACAATAGCCGCTCTATTCCAAGAATCCAAACTCTTAATCCCCAGCCCCCCCTCCTTTAGAGGTAAACAAACTTTACTCCAAGCCACTCTGGCCCCAGAAAAGGTGAGCGCACTACCTTTCCAAAGGAAAGAGCGCAAAATCGTCTTCACCTTCATAACAACAGACTTAGGAAGAATAAATAAGGAAGACCAATAAACTTGAATGGAGAACAAAATAGACTTAATAAGCTGAAGCCGACCCGCATAAGAGAGAAACTTACTACTCCAACTCTTAGCACGCATAACAATACGATCCACAAGAGAAGCACAATCTGAGGCCCGGAGTTTAGTAGAGATCAAAGGGACTCCCAAATACCGTACTGGAAGAATCCCAACTTGGAAACCCAAAACATGACGCAGATGGCCTTGAAGGGTAGAAGAGATACCAGAAGAGAAGAAATGACTTTTAGCTGGATTCGGGAATAAATCTGATAAACCACTAAACTATCCGAGACAATCCTTGATCAATGAAACCGAGGATGCATCTGCTTTACAAAAAATCATAAGGTCATCCGCAAAGCAGAGATGAGTAAGACGGTCCTTAGAACACCGCCAGTGGAACTTGAAACCTGGATTAGTAGCCATATTACGAAGAAGACCTGACAGAACTTCCATAGCCAAGACAAATAGATAAGGAGACATAGGATCACCATGTCGCAACCCACGACCTCCAGAGAAAAAACCATGCAACTCTCCATTAATAGATACAGAGAACCTAGTACAAGTCATACACTCCTGAATCCAACCCACCATCCTCTCTGGAATACCAACAGTCCGCAAAACCTCAACCAAGAAATCCCAACGAACATTGTCATAAGCTTTCATTAAGTCAATCTTAAGAGCACATCTCGCCTGACTTAAAAGAATATTGTCACTGATACGCCTTCCCGCAACAAAAGCAGATTGATTATGACTGATCACAGATGGAAGGATACTTGATCCTATTCGCAATAAGCTTTACTTGCCTTATCCAAAAAAAAATAATAATAAGCTAGCAATACACTTGTAAATAGTATTACAACAAGAAATAGGCCTATAATCCTTAACCTGGGAAGGGTTAGGGATCTTAGGAATCAGAGCAATAGAAGTAGAATTAACCTACCTCAAGAGACGCCAGAGGAAAAGAATGGTGAATAGCACAAAGGACATCATACCCCACAATATCCCAAGACTTCTTAAAGAAACCCGAATTAAATCCATCTGGACCTGGAGCCTTATTGTCCTTCAACGCGAACAAGACAGCCTTAATCTCCTCATCCGAAACCTCCCGGGAGAGAGCCTCACTCTGCTCAGCAGTCACATGTCTAGTAATAGCAGAATGAAGGGCCACCCTATCAAAATCCTGCTGACCTTGCTGAGGACCTAAAAGGGTCTCAAAAAAAGAAACAATCTCATCTTAACCAAAACATCTTCCTCCACACGGGTCCCATCCTCCTTAGTTATAGCAGTAATCTTACTCCGACCGTGAAAACTTTTCATAGCGGTAAAGAAGAATTTAGTATTCTGATCCCCAAGGTTAAGCCACTGAACACGAGATTTTTATCTATTGAAGCCTTCTTCAGCCCGACTCAAATCTCCAAACCGTAACGAAAGACTAGCTTCTTCAGCTAGCAGGTCATAGTCACTAGGGTAGTCCTGTAAAGCACACTGCACTCACTCCAACTCCTTCATAATCTCCAAAACTTGACACGGAATCTTAGAGCAATGCTCAACATTAAATTTCTTCAACGCCAACTTAACACTCTTCAGCTTACAACATAAACGAAACATCGGAGTACCAAGAACATCCATATCCTACGCCCTAGCCACAACAGAGAGAAAATCAGGATGATCAACCCAGAACTCAAAGAAATTAAAGGGGATTTTCCTCTTAGGGAGCTCTGCAAGCGTAACTACCATAGGAGAATGAGCAGAAATCCGGGGAGGAAGAAAACGGGCAGATGAACCCGTGAAGAGACACTCCCAAGAAGAATTAACAAGAACACGGTCCAACTTACGCCAAATAGGAGACTGAATCTGCTTATTAAACCAAGTAAGCTACAACCAGAGAACTGAAGATCATCCAACCCCGCCTGACCCAAACAGCAGCTCAAATCGTCTTTCCAAGCAGGCCAAGCCACAGACCCACCATAATGCTGAGTCGGAGAGCGAATGGAATTGAAGTCTCCCAAAACAAGCCACGGGGAATCATAAAAAACACTACCAATCGAAATCAGGTCAGCCCAAAGTTCCCAACGCTTCTCATAGTCACAGTCACCATAAACCACCGAAACTACACAATTCCACTTCCCAAAAATATGAGTCACACTACAATGAATAACTTGAGCTGAAAATGAATAATGCTAACATCAATGTCACTAGGGTTCCAACAAACCCAGATACGACCAAACAGGCTAATATCAGAGTGGCAGAAAAACTTCCATGAAGGATTAATCGCACGAGAGACATTCATAAGATTAACCTCTTTAACCTTGGTTTCAACTAAACCACACAACGAGAGCTTATCATCACAAAGAAACCTCATAACTTCAGCATGTTTTAATGGTCATTGAGACCCGAGTATTCCAACAATCAAAAAAATCATTAAAACAGAGAAGAATAGAGCCAACCCCAACATATCAGCGTAGACGACCCCCTTAGGGGACAGTCGTTTCTGACTCCTCTTACCATCAGAACCCTTTCTAGATTTGTTACCACTCGAACTAATAGGAGTGGTCAAAGAAGCTCCCTTACCTTTCTTCTTTTAGTGACCGGGATCCAGGCACCCTCCTGATCCTTAGGAGTGTCAACATTAGCATCTTTACCCATAGACGGAATAGATAGCTTGGGAATACTGGACTGAGAAGTTTTATTAACCTCCTTACTAGGAGCCTTTTTAGGGCAAGAATTCACTGAATGGCCAAAAACTTCACAAGTGGAATATTTCACAGGAACCCATTCAAACTCAACCCTAATAGGAACCCTAGTGCCATTAGGGTTTTGGAAAATAATCTCCTCGACAAGGGGGTTCCGAGCATCAATCTCAACACAAACATGAGCGAAACTGAGCCGCTTCCTGGAAAGGGTAATATGGTCAGCATTGAGAGGTCTCCCAACTGCACTATCCACACAACTAATCCCTTTCGCCGTCCATAAAGTAAAAGGTAGATTAAAAAGTCTGATCCAGACCGGAACCTTGAACAAGTCCTCCTTAGTCAAAAGATAAATCAGGATGCCAAAGTTTGAGAACCAACGGTCTATTAGCCATATGCCAAGGGGCTCCGTCCAACACCACACTAGCCTCTTGAAGGCTCTTAAATCTAAACAAAAAGAAACCATTATCGGAAGTGAGAACCTCCAGCAAACCTAGCCTTCCCCAAAACTTGTGTGCAATAGAGTTGACAGTTTGAAATGGAAGCTTTTTCCCCACAAAGTAACCAACTAGTGTACTCCGCCAGTACACACAACCTTCTTCAATAACTTCAGCAGGGGGGCACACGACAACCTTACCGTCAATAATATTTGGTTTGATATAATGTAAAGCGGTTGAAGAACTTGACGAATCAACAAGATCAACTCCTATAGGTCCATTCAACGCGGTAGCATAACTCTTAGGGCAACCAGAATAACCCCCCTCACCAACTGCAGGAACCTCAGGCACATCAATCTGACTCACACCCAAAGCATCACCAGTCACACTTCTACCTGTCAACTGGGCAACATTCTGCCCCAAAACAACACCATTCACAGTCCCTGCAGCAAATGTTGCTACTGCCGAAGGTAACAATTCCTTACCAACAGTTATCCCAGCAACATCACGGCCATTAACCACATCCGGTTGTGAACCATTCACAATAACATAATCAATTTCATTAACCCCTGTCAACTGGACAGCATACTGCCCCTCACCATTAACAGTCCCTGCATCAACTACCACTGCCGAGGCCATCAACTCCTCACCAACAGGTATCCCAGCAACACCACGGCCTGAAACCATAGCCGGTTGAAAACCATTCACTAAATCATCACCAATCTCAATTACACCATTCACAGTCCCTGCAACAAACGATACAGCCACTGCTGAGGACTTCATCTCCTCACAACAGGTTTCCAACAATTTCTAGGCCAGAAGCCACGACCGGCTTTGAATCAGAGCCCAATAAGACAGAGTCAACAGAACCAGGAGAAGAAGTCACACTGGGCGACTTACGAGACAAGATCATCAGTTCCCGAAGAAGTCATATGCCGAGAAACACAGGCTGAGAAGACGGATTCAAAGACACCGGTGCCGAAGAAGACATCCTGGACGAAATGCCAGGACCCACTGGCTGAGTAGTACTGGCAATCAAGGAAACACCACAAGAAGCAAGGTCCAACCCAGGTCCAGACTCGGCTGAGGTAACAGACACCTGAGCGCACACAACAACCGAAGAACAAGGAGCAAGAGAGCTCACCGGAACTGACGAAGATCCAGAGATCACTGAACGAGAAGCTTCAATGGATGGAGCCAAACGGTCAACAGATCTGACGGCCAACCGACCCCCCACAGAACGACGGGGGCCCAAAATCGGTCCCAAAACAGATAGATTAGAGACCGGCATAACAAGAGCACCGGGGCAAGAGAATAAGGAAAGAGGCAGATTCGGTAAAGTCAAGGATATAGGAGGAACGGCGAAGGGATAACAAAGTTCAGGTTAAAAAAGCGAATGGGTGGGTAAAAACAAGGTATAAGAAGACAATAGGTATAACGAAAAACAAGGTATAAGAAGACAATAGACGTACCTTAGTGATTGATAAGAAGAGTGGAGATGTGTACTTTATTGATAGTGAGGTTGATGATGAGATGCCAGAGTTGGAGGATACTAGTGACCATGAGGGAGTTGCATACCCGCTGAATAACTCATCTTTAGTTGTCAAGCATGCTTTGAGTGCACATGTTGTAAATGATGAGAGTATGCAGCAGAGGGAGAACATATTCCATACTAGATGCCGTGTGAATGGCAAGAGGTGTAGTATGATCATAGATGGGGGCAGTTGTACTAATGTTGCTAGCACAGCTTTGATTGAGCGATTGGGGTTGAGTTGCTTGAGACACCCGAAGCCTTACAAGTTGCAGTGGTTAAATGATTGTGGGGAAATAAGTGTGACAAAGCAGGTATTGCTGAGCTTTACCATTGCACCATACACAGATGATGTCCTATGTGATGTGATACCGATGCATGCAGGACATATTCTTTTGGGCAGACCGTGGCAGTTTGATAAGAAGGGTACTCATGATGGGTTCAAGAACAAGTACTCTTTTCAGCATAAGGGAAAACCTATTACATTATACCCACTCACACCAGAACAAATCCATGAAGATCAGGTTAAGTTGCAATTTGAGCGTGACAAAGAGAGAGCGAATGGAAACACCACCTTGGGTGAGACTAGTGAGAGTGATGTATCTGGTGAGAAAAATAAGGCCAAGGCCGTGGGAGTTCCCAAGGGAGTTGAGTGAACGTGAGGGGGAAACAAAAGGGAGAGTTAAAAAGAGTTTCTACATGGGTGAGGGTGAAGCGAGGAAACATTCAAGGCTAGCAAGCTCATGCTATTGTTAGTCTATAAGGATCCTCATATTTATTTTACTAACACTGAGCCTTTACTTCCTGTGTCTATTTCAACTCTTTTGCAGGATTACAGTGACATACTGACAGAGGACATACCTAGTGGGCTTCCACCTCTCAGAGGTATTGGGCACCAGATAGACTTCATATCTGGAGCAGTCATTCCTAACAGACCAGCTTATAGGAGCAATCTCGAGGAGACAAATGAGCTATAAAGGCAAGTACGGGAGTTGATGGACAAGGGGTATGTAAGGGAAAGCATGAATACTTGTGCAGTACCAGTGCTTCTAGTTCCTAAGAAAGATGGGATGTGGCGTATGTGCGTTGATTGTCGAGCTATCAACAATATTATGGTAAAGTATCGTCACCCCATTCCTAGACTAGATGACATGTTGGATGAATTGCATTTTTAGTAAGATTGATTTAAAGAGTGGATACCATCGAATTCGCATGACAGAGGGAGATGAGTGGAAAACTGCAGTTAAGACTAAGTATGACCTGTATGAATGGTTAGTTTTGCCATTTGGTCTTTCAAATGCACCTAGCACATTTATGAGATTGATGAATCATGTTATGCGTGCATTTTTAGGTAAGTTTGTTGTGGTTTATTTTGATGACATCTTAGTTTACAGTAAAACAGTAAATGAGCATGTTATGCATTTGAAGCATGTTCTTGGTATTTTAAGGCAGGAAAAACTGTATGCTAACTTTGATAAGTGCAATTTTTGTATGGATAGAATTGTTTTCCTTGGATTTGTTGTGAGTGCAGATGGCATCGAGGTAGATTTGGAAAAGGTGAAGGCAATTCAAGATTGGCCAACACCAACAATAGTGACAGAAGTAGAAGCTTCCATGGATTAGCAAGCTTCTACCGTAGATTTGTTAAAGACTTCAGTAGTATTGCCAACACCACTGACTGAAGTAGTGAAGAAGACTGTTGGCTTCAATTGGGGCGTAGAGTAGGAGTGTGCATTCCAGGATCTGAAAATGAAGTTGTGCAGTGCACCAGTCTTGGCACTACCCAATTTTGAGAAGATTTGAGATTAAGTGTGACGCATCCGGGATATGCATTGGAGCAGTTCTTATGAAAGAAAAGCGACCAATAGCTTACTTTAGTGAGAAGCTGAATGGAGTAGTTTTGAGGTACCCCACAAATGACAAGGAGTTGTATGCGCTAGTGAGAGCCCTTGAGACTTGGCAGCATTATTTGTGGCCTCAAGAGTTTGTGATCCATACAGATCATGAATCATTGAAGCATCTAAAGGGCCAAGGTAAGCTAAACAAAAGACACGCAAAATGGTTAGAGTTTGTTGAGATATTTCCATATGTAATCCGCTACTAACAAGGTAAGGAAAATATTATTGCCGATGCACTATCGCGATGGTATTCTTTACTTACTTCATTGAGTGCTAAAATGCTTGGTTTGAATTTATTAAAGAACGTTATGCTAGTGATACTGACTTTAGTAGTATCTATGCTGTATGTGAAAAGTCTACTTTTGGTAAATTCCACCAACATGATGGGTTTCTGTTAGGGAGAATAGATTATGCATTCCTGTTTGTAGTATGCGTGAGTTGTTAATTAGGGAAGTGCATTGGGGGGGGGGGGGGGTTTAATGGGGCACTTTGGCATTGCCAAAACCTTAGGGGTATTGAGTGAATATTTATATTGGCCTAAAATACGGAGAGATATTTAGTGTTTGTGTGATAAATTCTTAACTTGTAAACATGCTAAATCTAAGGTTATACCTCATGGGTTGTATACACCATTGCCTATACCTAGTGAGCCATGGGTAGATGTATCGATGGACTTTATATTGGGTTTACCTAGGACTAGGAAGGGTAGAGTTTCCATCTTTGTAGTGGTTGATAGGTTCGGTAAGATGACACACTTTATAACATGTCATAAAACTGATGATGCCTCTAACATTGCTGACTTATTCTTTAGAGAAGTAGTACGACTCCATGGGATTCCACGGAGTATAGTTTCAGATCGTGATGTTAAATTCCTTAGTCACTTTTGGAAAAGTTTTATGGGATAAGTTTGGAACTAAATTTTGTATTGTACTACTTGCCACCCCCAAACTGATAGCCAAACCGAGGTTGTTAATAGGAATTTGACTCATTTATTGAGTACTATTATCAATAAGAACTTAAAAACTTGGGAGGACTGTTTGCCTTTTGTTGAATTTGCATATAATCATAGTATTCATTCCTCTTAATCTTACTCACCATTTGAAATTATTTATTGTTTTCAACCACTAACTCCATTAGATTTGTTACCATTGCCTGTTGATGAGCATGTGGTAATAGATGGAAAAAGAAAAGCCGATTTTGTGAAGCATATTCATGAGAAAGCAAGAGAGAACATACAGCGAAAGAATGAGCAATATGCTTCTCATGCTAATAAAGGAATAAAGCGTGTGGTATTTCAGCCTGGAGATTGGGTTTGGGTACACATGCGCAAGGAGAGATTTCCTGAACAACGTAAATCTAAGCTACAACCGGATGGTCCTTTTCAAGTCTTGGAACGGATTAATGACAATGCATACAAGCTGGATTTACAAGGTAAGTATAATGTGTCTACTACATTTAATGTTTCTGACTTAACTCCTTTTTATGCAGGTACAGATTCGAGGTCGAATACTTTTCAAGAGGGAGGGGATGACATGATCCCGGCCACTCGTGGAGCATCAAAGGATATGGCCAACAATACAATAGACCCACTACAAGTACCAGAGGACCAAAAGACTCAGAGAAGCAATGGCGGGATTAGTTCATAGTTTTATGGCCGATTGCAACAACAAACAACTAGAGACGCATGTGGTTTCAATATAGAGGGCCCAAAGCCACTTCACTTGGCCCAATCGGCTTTGAATAAAGCTTCCTAAGCATTTGAAGACTTAAAGACTTTTTTTGTGTGGATAAAGTAAGTATTTTAACCAAAACTTTTTTTTTTTGATAAAGACTTTTTTTTTTTGATAAAGTAAGTATTATAACCAAAAGAAAACTATACAAAGAGCAAAGGGGCATACCCTAGGCAACTAGAGAGGACAAGCCATCCTAGAAGAAAAGCCGAAAGGCAACAAGCAAAAATCAACAGAAGATGTCATCGGGCAAGTGCCACGAAAGGTGAAGCCATTTACTGTCATAAGATGGTATCACCTTACGTAAAAAGCTAGCACGATTCCGAACATCAAAAACAATATCATAAAGAAGAGCGGAAACAGGTCGAAGAGGCATATCATGAGTGCGAGCATTCCTCTCCCTCCAAATATGGTAGACTGACGCTGCAAAAGACAAACGAACCAAAAAGTGACGTAAAGAAGCATCGGTGAACTGACATAACCACTCAACATTCTGACGCCAATCCTGACGTCTCCAATCTAAACCACATATAGCCAGTACAGACGACCAGACCCTCGAAGAGAAGAGGCACTGGAAGAAAAGATGATCAATGTCCTCACTTGAACAACCGCATAGAATACAACGCGAGCAAGCAGAGATACCAAACCTCATCAAACTATCCTGAGTATAAAGGCCTCCCTGAATAGACATCCAAAGTAGAAAGGAATGGCGGGGAATAGCTTTCGGAACCAAACAACTCGAGACCAATGTAGCAAGGTTCCCCTTGTCCGCATGGCATTCCAGGCACTATCTATAGAAAATCTCCCACTCATATCATCCTCCCAAACCAGCACATCCTCCCTCAAACTAGAAGGAGACGGAAGATAGGACTGAGCCAGATCAACAAGGGCAGCAGATCTAGAAGGGGGCCAACGCCAAGTAGAATCAGAGATAATGGAAGCAACTGTGGCCATCCTATCCAAGCCAGAGTCATAAATCACTCTCTCACCCAACGTGTCCACAATCGGGCCCAAAGGATGCCAATAATCAAACCACAGTAAAGTCTTCTCACCATTCCCAATCCTAATCTCATCCGCCGTCGGGACCAAGAATGAAGCTCCAAGATCTTACGCCAACTCCAAGAGCAGTCTGTAGGATAATGGACCTCCCAAAAAATTATCCCCCTCAACAAATAAGAGCGAACCCAATTCGACCAAGATGAAACCTGGCCAGAACAAAGAAACCAAATGTGCTTAACAATAGCCGCTCTATTCCAAGAATCCAAACTCTTAATCCCCAGCCCCCCTCCTTAAGAGGTAAACAAACTTTACTCCAAGCCACTCTCGCCCCAGAAGAGGTAAGCGTACTACCCGTCCAAAGGAAAGAACGCAGAATCGTCTCCACCTTCCTAACAACAGACTTAGGGAGAATAAATAAGGAAGACCAATAAACTTGAATGGAGAACAACACATACTTAATAAGCTGAAGCCGACAAACATAAGAGAGAAACTTACTACTCCAACTCTTAGCACGCATAGCAATACGATCCATAAGAGAGGCACAATCTGAGGCCCGGAGTTTAGTAGAGATCAAAGGGACTCCCAAATACCGCACTGGAAGAATCCCTACTTGGAAACCCAAAACATGACTCAGATGGCCCTGAAGGGTAGAAGAGATACCAGAAGAGAAGAAATGACGTTTAGTTGGATTCGGAATAAAACCTGATAAACCACTAAACTGTCCGAGACAATCCTTGATCAAGGAAACCGAGGATGCATCTGCTTTACAAAAAATCATAAGGTCATCCGCAAAACAGAGATGAGTAAGACGGTTCTTAGAACACCGCCAGTGGAACTTGAAACCCGGATTAAAAGCCATATTACGAAGAAGACCTGACAGAACTTCCATTGCCAAAATAAAGAGATAAGGAGACATAGGATCACCTTGTCGCAACCCACGACCCCCAGAAAAGAAACCATGCAACTCTCCATTAATAGATACAGAGAACCTAGTAGAAGTCATACACTCTCGAATCCAACCCACCATCCTCTCTAGAATACCAACAGTCTGCAAAACCTCAATCAAGAAATCCCAACGAACAGTGTCATAAGCTCAAGTCAATCTTAAGAGCACATCTCGGGGAACCGCTAGTACGGTGATAATTCCGAACCAATTTCTGACACAAAAGAATATTGTCACTGATACGCCTTCCCGCAACAAAAGCAGATTGATTATGACTGATCACAGAAGGAAGGATAACCTTGATCCTATTCGCAATAAGCTTAGCAATACACTTGTAAATAGTATTACAACAAGAAATAGGCCTATAATCCTTAACCTGGGAAGGGTTAGGAATCTTAGGAATCAGAGCAATAGAAGTAGCATTAACCTGCCTCAAGAGACGCCCAGAGGAAAAGAAAGAGTGAATAGCACAAAGGACATCATTCCCCACAATATTCCAAGACTTCTTAAAGAAACCCGAATTAAACCCATCTGGGCCTGGAGCTTTATTGTCCTTCAAGGCGAACAGGACAGCCTTAATCTCCTCATCCGAAACCGCCCGGGAAAGAGTCTCACTCTACTCAACAGTCACTTGGCTATAGTAATAGCAGATTGAAGGGCCACCCTATCAATCTGCTGACCTTGCTGAGGACCTAAAAGGGTCTCAAAAAAAGAAACAATCTCATCTCTAACCAAAACATCTTCCACCACGGGTCCCATCCTCCTTAGTTATAGAAGTGATCTTTTACGACTGTGAAAACTCTTCATAGCAGTAAAGAAGAATTTAGTATTCTGATCCCCAAGGTTAAGCCACTGAACACGAGATTTCTGTCTATTGAATCCTTCCTCAGCCCGACTTATGTCTCCATACCGTAACGAAAGACTAGCTTCTTCAGCTAGCAGGGCAGGGTCACTAGGGTAGTCCTGTAAAGCACACTACACTCTGTCCAACTCCTTCCTAATCTGCAAAACTCGACACGGAATCTTAGAGAAATGCTCAAAATTAAACTTCTTCAAGGCCAACTTAACACTCTTCAGCTTACAACATAAACGGAACATCGGAGTACCATGAACATCAATATCCCACGCCCTAGCCACAACAGAGAGAAAATCAGGATGATCAGCCCAAAAATCAAAGAATTTAAAGGGGATTTTCCTCTTAGGGAGCTCTGCAAGCTTAACTACCATAGGAGAATGATCAGAAATCCGGGGGGGAAGAAAGTGGGCAGAAGAGCCCGGGAAGAGACACTCCCAAGAAGAATTAACAAGGACACGGTCCAACTTACGCCTAGGAGACTGAATCTGCTTATTAAACCAAGTAAACTGACAACCAGAGAACTGAAGATCATCCAACCCAGCCTGACCCAAACAGCAGCCCAAATCGTCTTTCCAAGCTGGCCAAGCCACAGACCCACCACTATGCTCAATCGGAGAACGGATGGCATTGAAGTCTCCCAAAACAAGCCACGGAGAATCATCAAAAGCACTACCACTAGAAATCAGGTCAGCCCAAAGTTCCCGACGCTTCTCGTAGTCACACTCACCATAAACCACCGAAACTACACAATTCCACATCCCAGAATATGAGACACACTACAATGAATAACTTGAGCTGAAGAATGAATAATGCTAACATCAATGTCACTAGGGTTCCAACAAACCCAGATACGACCAAATGGGCTAACATCAGAGTGGCAAAAAAACTTCCATGAAGGATTAATCGCACGAGAGACATTCACAAAATTAACCTCCTTAACCTTGGTTTCAACTAAACCACACAACGAGAGCTTCTCATCACAAAGAAACCTCATAACTTCAGCATGTTTTAATGGGACATTGAGACCACGAATGTTCCAACAGCCAAAAATCATTAAAACTGAGAAGAATAGAGCCAAACCAAACAAATCAGCGTCGACGACCCCCCTAGGGGACTGTCGTTTCTGACTCCTCTTACCACCAGAACCCTTTCTAGATTTGTTACCATAAGCTAATTTCTTGAAATCCAGAGAGTCAATGGCCTTATTAGCCAAACTGTTAACCATGGGAATAGGCGAATCATAAGCTACAGAAGGTGAGCACTCAGCTAAATCAGATTTAGGAAGATCCTCAACAATATGTGAAGAAAACGGGAGCACTCACCTTCCATATTTCCATCTGTCTCCACAGAAACTGTCTCAGAAGAAACCACAGGCAAATGAGGATTAACCAGAGTCGATTCCAACCCATTAGAGGAGCACTCACCCAAAACAAGAGTCCTGTCAGTGGAAACATCCTGAGTCACATCACCGCTCGAGCTAACAGGAGTGGTCACAGATGCTCCCTTGCCTTTCTTCTTTTTAGTGACCGGGATCCAGGCACCCTCCTGATCCTTAAAAGTGTCAACCATAGCAACTTTATCCATAGACGGGATAGAAGGCTTTGGAATACAGGACTGAGAAGGTTCACTAACCTCCTTACTTGGAGCCTTTTTAGGGCAAGAATTCACTGAATGGCCAAAAACTTCACAAGTGGAACATTTCACAGGAACCCATTCAAACTCAACCCTAATAGGTACCCTAGTACCATTATGGTTTTGGAAAAAAAATCTCCTCGACAATGGGGTTCCGAGCATCAATCTCAACACAAACTCGAGCGAAACTGAGCCGTTTCCTGAAAGGGTAATAAGGTCAGCATTGAGAGGTCTCCCAACTGCACTAGCCACACAACTAATCCCTTTCTCCGTCCATAAAGTAAAAGGCAGATCAAAGAGTCTGATCCAGACCGAAACCTTTAACAAGTCATCCTTAGTCAAAGATAATTTAGGATGCCAAAGTTTAAGGACCAACGGTCTATTAGCCATATGCCAAGGGGCTCCGTCCAAAACCACACTAGCCTCTTGAAGGCTCTTAAATCTAAACAAAAAGAAACCATTATATCGGAGGTTAGAACCTCAAGCAAACCTAGCCTCTCCCATAACTTGTGTGCAATAGAGTTGACAGTTTGAAAAGGGAGTCTTTTACCAACAAAGTAACCAACTAATGTACTCCGCCAATACACACTGCCTTCTTCAATAACTTCAGCAGGGGGGCACACAACAACCTTACCATCAATAATATTAGGTTTGACATAATGTAAAGCGGTTGAAGAACTTGATGAATCCAAAGGATCAACTCCTTTAGGTCCATGCAACGCAAAAGCATCACTCTTAGGGCAACCAGAATTACCCCCTCGACTACTGCAGGTGCCTCGGAAGCAACAGGCACAGCAACCTGACTCACACTCAAAGCATCACCACTCACATTCCTTCCTGTCAACTTGGCAACATTCTGCCCCAAAACAACATCATTACAGTCCCAGTATCCATCAAAACTGCCACATCCGAGGACTTCGATTCCTCACCAACAAGTATCCCAACATCCCCAACCGGTTTTCCGTCAAAACTAATTCCAGAACCACAGCCAACCGCAGCACCAAGTCAACCGATCCCCCGCAACACCAGGTTCAGAAACTACATAACCCCTATCAACGCCATGGCCAGAACCCAAACAAACCTCATCCAACAAACCAACATCCCCAGCGATCAAACTGCCAACTGAACTCCCTACAACGCCATGTTCAGAAATACAAGCAGTGCAGACTGTCTCAGAAATACAAGCAGGATCATTCAAGGCAGTCCCCGCAGCAGCTACATAATTACCAAACTCAGAACCAGAAACAGTCACGAGACAGTCTCATGGAAGGATTCCAAATGAGCACACGGAATCGAAAAACCCCCAACACTAGTACCACATTCACACCGAAAACAGTCTCACTACCACTACTCGCAGAACCCAAACTACCTCCATTCAAAATACCCACAGCACAAGAAACTGAACTGCCAACAGAACCACCCTCAACATCATGCCCAGCCCCACAATCAACGCTACCAGACCCAGAGGCAACCCCTTGCCCAGACCCACAAAAAGCACTACCAGATCCAGAGGCCGAAACTCGGATCGAAGTGCTAAAATCAGGGGGAACGAAACCGGTAGAAACAAAAGCAGAAGGTTTATCACCGGGCAAAGACGCCGGCACCGGAGAGAAAACCAGAGGATGTGCGCTAAACCCGTCAGGGGCCAAAATTTCAAGGCCAAGATCCACTAGAAGCGAGGCACTAGAGGCCAAAGATTCACGAGAAACAGCCCTAACAGCCTTACGGCCAACACCGGGGAGGCGCGGCCTCACCACAGGCAAACCGGACGGAGACAAGAAGGAAGGACGGGAAAACGAGAAAGAGAGAAGGAGTCGAATACAACGAAAGGAAAGAAACAAAAGGTTAGGGGAAGGCAAAGAAAGTGAGTTAAAAAAAATGGGAAAATAAGAAAGAAGTCAGATCAAAGACTTAAAGACTTTGTATTTTTGTAATTTTGTATTTGGGGGCATTGTTGTCTTTATGCCTTTATGGTTTTCTTTTGTATCACTATTTAAGCTTTCTTCTTTTTCATTTTTGGACAATCAACGAAATTTGTAAAAACTCAAAAGCTTAAAGCTTTGGCTATGGCCGAATTCTTGTAAGGGAGGGATTCCCCTTTTCAAGTTTGAATCGACTTATCTAAGTTTGGCAAACTTAGTGGCGTCTCCATTGCTAGCAAAACAGTACAGCGATTCATCTTAAAGGTTCTCAAGGGCAAGTTCTTTGTGGGTCTTCTTTGTGGCCTTGGAAGGGTTTTGTTCCTACAAAATCAAATTCGCGGTTCTTGGGGTTCTGTCCGTTGCTTGGGGTTTGCTTGGATTTCGAATCTAAGTGGGTTTCTTGTCAAGAAGAATGAAGATATGTACTCTACTGATAGTGAGGTTGATGATGAGATGCCAGAGTTGGAGGATACTAGTGACCATGAGGGAGCTGCATACCCGCTAGATAACTTATCCGTAGTGTTTTTTTTCGTAAGTTAGAATGATAGATGCTTCTTTCACTAATTACTCCAGTCTCTCTTTTTTTTTTGGTTATCTGCGTTTTGTTTTTTAAGTTGTCGTTATGGGAAATGACCCTGCGGAATTTGACAACACGTAGTGAAACGGAACGCATTGATTTTGTTTTTTTTTAATGAAAAATGGCGTCATACGGCACATTTCTTTAAGCTTTAGATCTTGTCTCGTACTGTCAAATTTTATCTTTTATGTTTATGTTGTTTTTTGCTCTGTTTCACTGTAGCTCGAATTATCCTTAGTTGTCAAACGTTCTTTGAGTGCACTGGTTGTAGAGGATGAGAGTACGCAGCAGAGGGAGAACGTATTCCATACTAGGTGCTGTGTGGAATGGCAAAGGGTGTAGTATGATCATAGATGGGGGCAGTTATACTAATGTCTAGCACAACTTTGATTAAGCGATCGGGCTTGAGTTGCTTGAGACACCCAAACCGTATAAGTTGCAGTGGTTAAATGATTGTGGGGAAATAAATGTGACAAAGCAGGTATTGTTGAGCTTTACCATTGGGCCATACACAGATGACGTCTTATGTGATGTGATACCGATGCATGCTGGACATATTATTTTGGGCAGGCCGTGGCAGTTTGATCCCCTCATGGGTTTAATTCGGGATTCTTTAAGAAGTCTTGGAGTATTGTGGGTGATGGTGTTCTTTGTGCTATCCACTCTTTCTTTTCCTCTAGGCGTCTCTTGAGACAGGTTAATGCTACTTATATTGCTCTGATTCCTAAGATCCCCAACCCTTCCCATGTTAAGGATTTTCGGCCTATTTCTTGTTGCAACACTATTTACAAGTGTATTGCTAAGCTTATTATGAATAATATCAAGGTTATCCTTCCCTCAGTGATTAGTAATAATCAATCCGCTTTTGTTGCGGGGAGGCGTATCAGCGACAACATTCTTTTGTGCCAGGAATTGGTTCGGAATTATCATCGGACTGGTGGTTCTCCGAGATGTGCTCTTAAGATTGACTTGATGAAAGCTTATGACACTGTTCGTTGGGACTTTTAGGTTGCGGTTTTGCGGATTGTTGGTTTTTCCAGAGATGATGGTGGGTTGGATTCAAGAATGTATGACTTCTACTAGGTTTTCTGTGTCTATTAATGGGGAATTGCATGGTTTTTTCTCAGGGGTCGCAGGTTGCGACAGGGTGATCCTATGTATCCTTATCTATTTTTTTTAGCTATGGAAGTTCTATCAGGCTTACTTCATAAAATGGCTCTTAATCGGGGTTTCAAGTTCCATGGGCGGTGTTCTATGAACCGTCTCACTCATATTTGTTTTCAGATGACCTTATGATCTTTTTGTAAAGCGGATGCCTCCTCGGTCTCTTTGATCAAGAATTGTCTCTGCAGTTCAGTGGTTTATCAGGTTTAGTCCCTAATCCAGCTAAGAGTCATTCCTTCTCCTCTGGTATCTCTCCTACCCTTCAAGGCCAGCTGCGTCATGTTCTGGGTTTCCAAGAGGGGATTCTTCCAGTGCGGTACTTCGGAGTCCCTTTGATTTCTACTAAGCTTCGGGCCTCAGATTGTGCTTCTCTTGTTGATCGTATTGTTATGCGTGTAAAGAGTTGGAGTAGTAAGTTTCTCTCTTATGCAGGGCGCCTTCAGCTCATTAAGTCTGTTTTGTTCTCGATTCAAGTTTATTGGTCTTCTTTATTTATTCTTCCTAAGTCTATTGTTAGGAAGGTGGAGACGACTCTCCGTTCTTTCCTTTGGAAGGGTAGTGCGCTCACCTCTTCAGGGGCGAGAGTGGCTTGGAGTAGAGTTTGTTTACCTCTAAAGGAGGGGGCTGGGGATTAAGAGATTGGATAATTGGAATAGAGCGGCTATTGTTAAGCATGTTTGGTTTCTTTGTTCTGGCCAGGTTTCTTCTTGGTCGACTTGGGTTTAGTCTTATTTGTTGAGGGGGAGAAGTTTTTGTGAGGTGCCTTGCCCTATAGATTGCTCTTGGAGTTGGCGTAATATTTGGAGCTTCGTTCTTGGTCCCGGCAGCGGATGAGAGTTACGATTGAGAATGGTGAGAAGACTTATTATGGTTTGATTTTTGGCATCATATGGGTCCAATTGTGGATATGTTGGGTGAGAGAGAGATTTATGACTTTGGCTTGGATAGGATGGCTATAGTTGCTTCCATTATTTCTGATTCTTCTTGGCGATGGCCCCCATCTAGGTCTGTCGCTCTTGTTGATCTGGCTCGAGCCCTTCTTCAGAATCCTTCTGATAGTAGAGGTAGATTTTCAGTAGATAGTGCCTGGAATGCTTTGCTATCAAGGGGAATCTTGGTGCATTGGTTTCGAGTGTTTGGTTCCAGAAGGCTATTCCCCGCCATTCCGTTTTATTTTGGATGTCTATTCACGGAGGCCTTTGTACTCAGGATAGTTTGATGAGGTTTGGTATCTCTGCTTGCTCGCAATGTATTCTCTGTGATTGTTCTAGTGAGGCTATTGATCATCTTTTCTTCGAGGGTCTGGTCGGCTGTGCTGGCTATGTGTGGATTAGATTGGAGTTACCATGATTGGCCTTAGACTGTTGAGTGGATGTGTCAGCTTTCCGACACCTCTTTGTGCCATCTTCTTATTCGGCTGTCTTTTGCTACATCAGTCTACCATATTTGGAGGGAGAGGAATGCCCATACCCATGATGGGCCTCTTCGGCCTATTTCTGTTCTTATTCGCGATATTATTTTTGATGTTCAGAATCGTGCTAGCTTATTACAAAAGGTAAAGTCATCTTATGACAATAAATGGCTTCACCTATCATGGCACATGTCTGATGACATCTTCTTTTGATCTTATTCTGCTTGTAGCCTTTCAGCTTTTTTCTAGGAGGGCCTGTCCTCTCTAGTTGCCTGGGGTATGCCATTTTGCTATTGTATAGTTTTCTTTTGGTTAAACCTATTACATTATACCACTACACCTGCACAAGTCCATGAAGATCAGGTTAAGTTTCAATTTGAGCGTGACAAATAGAGAGTGAAGGGAAACACACCAAGGGGAGTGTGAACGTGAGGGGGAAACAAAAGGAAGAGTTAAAAAGAGTTTCTATATGGGGGAAGTGTGAAGCGAGGAAAGCGTTTAAGGCTAGTGTAGGCACTGCATTTTTGCATGTAAGTCCCGATGATGATTCTCATATAGAGACACTACCTCTTAAGTTGCGGAGGTCGCTGGAAACGGACGTCGAAAGGGAAGAGTCAAAAATTGACACATTGTTGAATTAATTTCCTTTGTTTATGCTTCAAGTTTGCTTCTTAGACTTCCGTTTTAAAACACACCCTTGGCTTAAACCCCCACACACCAAGCCCACACATCACTAAGACACACACCAAGCCCGTCTCACCCAAGCCCAATCGAAGAAATAATTAAAACATATTTGAAACACAAATTAAATTAAATCCAATTAAAATCTAATTAAATTAAATTCCTAATTTAAATAAATCACTTCCTAATTTAAATAATTCCTCACCAAATTAAAGCATTCCCACCTAAATATAAATAATCCTTTACTTTAATAAATTAATTAAAATACACACACATTTAATTGATCTTGTTTCCTTTTCAAAACCATACCTAACCCTAGCTTGTAACTATAAAACATAAACAGTAATGGATCTCCTTGATCACTCACAGCCCCTTCCAACAAATGGAACCCTCATCCCTCTCTCGCATACAATTCTCTCACCACTCTCTCTTATTCTCTCTCTCTCTCTCTAAGCCAACAAAACCCTAATCTGCTCGCTGATCTCTCTCCCCTTCCCAAGATTCACACGGCAAAAATAAAATAATAGCTATCCCCTCTCTCTCTTCTCTTTTTTTTGGATAAGGAAAGTATTATAACCAAAAGAAAACTATACAAGAGCAAAGGGGCATCCCCCAGGAACTAGAGAGGACATGCCCTCCTAGAAGAAAGCCAAACGGCTACAAGAGATCAACTAAAGATGTCATCGGGCAGGTGCCACGAAAGGTGAAGCCATTTATTGTCATAAGATGGAATCACCTTACGTAAAGAACTGACACGATTCCGAACATCAAAAACAAGATCATAAAGAAGAACAGAAACTGGCCTAAGAGGCATATCATGAGTGCGAGCATTCCTCTCCCTCCATATATGGTATACTGACGCTGCAAAGGACAGACGAACCAGAAGGTGCCATAACGAGGCACCGGAGAACTGACAAAGCCACTCAACAGTATGGTGCCAATCTCGGCAACTCCAATCTAAACCACACATGGCAAGCACAGACGACCAAACCTTCGAGGAAAAAGGGCACTGAAAGAAAATATGATCGATGTCCTCACTCGAACAGCCACAAAGAATACACCGCGAGCAAGCGGATATACCAAATCTCATCAGACTGTCCTGAGTACAGAGGCCACCCTGAATAGACATCCAAAGAAGAAAAGAATGGCGGGGAATAGATTTCCGGAACCAGACAACTCGGGACCAAGGCATCTCGGACTCCTTGACCTCAAAGCATTCCAAGCACTATCCACAGAAAATCGACCCTGACTATCATCCTCCCAAACCAGCACATCCTCCCTCAACCTAGAAGGAGACGGAAGATGAGTCTGAGCCAAATCAACAAGAGCAGCAGATCTAGAAGGGGGCCAATGCCAAGCAGAATCAGAAATAATGGAAGCAACTGTCGCCATCCTATCCAAGCCAGAATCATAAATCACTCTCTCGCCCAACGAGTCCACAATCGGGCCTACAGGATGCCAATTATCAAACCATAAAAGAGTCGACTCACCATTCCCAATACTCACTCTCATCCGCCGACGGGACCAAGAACGAAGCTCCAAAATCTTACGCCAACTCCAAGAGCAATCAGAAGGGCAAGGGATCTCCCAAAAACTTCTCCCCCTCAGCAAATAAGAATAAACCCAAGTGGACCAGGAAGAAACCTGGCCAGAACAAAGAAACCAAATATGCTTGACAATAGCCGCTCTATTCCAAGCTTCCAGACTCTTTATACCTAGTCCCCCCCCTTAAGAGGTACCTAATTTTGCTCCAAGCTACTCTAGCCCCAGTAGAAATAAGCGCACTACCCTTCCAAAGGAAGGAACGAAGGATAGTCTCCACCTTCCTAATCACTGACTTAGGAAGGATAAATAAAGAAGACCAATAAACTTGAATGGAGAACAAAACAGACTTTATAAGCTGTAGCCGACCTGCATAAGAGAGAAACTTACAACTCCAACTTTTGCACGCATAACAATACGATCCACAAGAGTAGCACAGTCAGAGGCCCTAAGCTTTGTGGAGATCAAAGGAACCCCCAAATACCTCATAGGAAGAGTCCCCACCTGGAATCCTAACACATCACGCAATTGGTCTTGCATAGAAGGAGAGATGCCAGAAGAGAAGAGATGACTCTTTGCAGGATTCGGAATTAAACCTGATAAACCACTGAACTGCCCAATACAATCCTTGATCAGAGAAACAGAGGAAGCATCAGCTTTACAAAAAATCATAAGGTCATCTGCAAAACAGAGATGAGTAAGACGGTCCTTTGAACACCGCCAGTGGAAATTGAAACCCGGATCAGTAGCCATATTACGCAAGAAGCCTGATAACACTTCCATAGCCAAAACAAAAAGATAAGGAGACATAGGATCACCTTGTCGCAACCCACGACCTCCAGAGAAAAAACCATGTAGCTCTCCATTAATAGAAACAGAGAATCTCGTAGTAGACATACACTCCTGAATCCAACCCACCATCCTCTCAGGATTACCAACAGTCCGCAAAACCTCAATCAAAAAATCCCAACGAACAGTGTCATAAGCTTTCATCAAGTCAATCTTAAGAGCACACCTCGGGGAACCGCCATTCCGATGATAATTCCGAACCAATTCCTGACACAAGAGAATATTGTCGCTAATGCGCCTGCCCTTGACAAAAGCAGACTGATTCTGACTGATAACTGAAGGAAGGATGACCTTGATTCTGTTCGCAATCAGCTTAGCAATGCACTTGTAAATTGTGTTACAGCAAGAGATGGGCCTATAATCCTTAACCTGTGAGGGATTAGGAATCTTAGGAATCAGAGCAATAGAAGTAGTATTTACCTGCCTCAAAAGACGACCAGAAGAAAAGAAAGAATGAATAGCACATAAGACATCATTCCCCACAATATTCCAACACTGCTTAAAGAAACCCGAATTAAACCCATCCGGACCTGGAGCTTTATTGTCTTTCAGCCCGAACAAAACAGCCTTAATCTCCTCATCCTCAACCTCTCGAGAAAGAGCCATACTCTGCTCTTCAGTCACATGTCTAGTAATAGCAGATTGGATGGTCGACCTCTCAAAATCCTGCTGACGATGCTGAGGCCCTAAAAGGGTCTCAAAAAAAGAAACAATCTCATCTCTGACCAAAGCTTCGTCCTCCACTCGGGCCCCATCCTCCTTAGTGATAGAAGTAATCTTACTACGACCATGAAAACTCTTCATAGCGGTAAAAAAGAACTTAGAATTCTGATCCCCAAGGTTAAGCCACTGAACACGAGATTTCTGTCTATTAAAACCTTCTTCAGCCCGACTTAAATTGCCATAACTCACAGAAAGACGAGCTTCCTCAGCTAGCAGAACAGGGTCACTAGGAGAATCCTGTAAAGAACACTGCACTCTATCCAGATCCTTCCTAATCTCCAAGACTCGACACGAAATCTTAGAGAAATGCTCTGCATTAAATTTCTTCAAAGCCAACTTAACATTCTTCAGCTTACAACATAACCGGAACATAGGAGTACCATGAACATCAATATCCCAAGCCCTAGCCACAACAGAGAGGAAATCAGGATGATCCACCCAAAACTGAAAGAATTTAAAGGGAATTTTCCTCTTAGGGAGCTCTGCAAGCTTAACAACCATAGGAGAGTGATCAGAAATCCGGGAAGGAAGAAAACGGGCAGATGAACCCGGGAAAATACACTCCCAAGAAGGATTGACCAAAACACGGTCCAACTTGCGCCAAATAGGAGACTGAATCTGCTTATTAAACCAAGTAAACTTACACCCAGAGAACTGAAGATCATCCAAGCCAGCTTGACCCAAACAGCATCCCAAGTCATCTTTCCAAGCTGGCCAAGCCACAGAACCACCACTATGCTCAAACGGAGAACGAATAGCATTGAAGTCACCTAAAACAAGCCACGGGGAATCATCAACCATACTACCACAGGTAATCAGTTCAGCCCAAAGCTCCCTCCGCTTCTCGTAGTCGCACTCACCATAAACCACTGAAACTACACAATTCCACACCCCAGAAATAGGAGCCACACGGCAATGAATAGCTTGAGCTGAAGACTGAATAATGCTAACAACAACGTCGCTAGGGTTCCAACAAACCCAGATCCGACCAAACGGGCTAATATCAGGATGACAAAAAAACTTCCAAGAAGGATTAATCGCACGAAATACATTCGTAAGATTAACCTCCTTAACCTTGGTTTCAACTAAACCACACAGCGAGAGCTTCTCCTCACAAAAAAACCTCCTGACTTCAGCTTGTTTTAAAGGGTCATTGAGACCTCTAATATTCCAACAACCAAAAATCATAAAAACAAAATAAAGGCCAAACCACGGATCAACGTCGACCCCCCCCGAGGGGACTTCCATTTCTGACTTCTATTACCACCAGAAATCTTCTTAGATTTATTACCATAAGCCAGTTTCTTAGAATCCAGTGAATCAACCGCCTTAATAGCCAAACTGTTAACCATAGGAGTGGGCGAATCAAAAGCTACAGAAGGCGAGCATTCAGATAACTCAGTAATAGGGAGAACCTCAGCAAGATATGAAGAATCGGGGAAAGCTCACCTTTCGACTTACCATCTGTCTTCAAAGAAACTGTCTCCGACGAAACCACAGGTAGAGAAGGAGTGACCAGAGGTTGGTCCAACACAATAGAAGAACACTCTTCCAATACAAGAATTCTATCAGCTTCCTGGGGCATAACACCACTCGAAATAACAGGAGGGATCAAAGAGGCACCCTTACCTTTCTTGTTTTTAGTGACTGGGATCCAAGCCCCCTCCCGATCCTTAAAAGATTCAATCAAATCATCCTGATCCGAAGTCTGAGTAGATGGTTTAGGAGTAACGGGTTGAGAAGGTTTAATGACCTCCTTACTAGGAGCTTTTTTGGGGCAGGAATTCACCGAGTGGCCAAAAACTTCGCAAGTAGAACATTTAACCGGAACCCATTCAAACTCAATCCTAATAGGAGCCCTAATGCCA
Organism: Zanthoxylum bungeanum; assembly: GCA_019454045.1. NCBI lineage: Eukaryota > Viridiplantae > Streptophyta > Magnoliopsida > Sapindales > Rutaceae > Zanthoxylum > Zanthoxylum bungeanum. The sequence continues at coordinate 59,224 of SKCR01051359.1, forward strand.
TTAGGGGTTTGGAAAACTATCTCCTCGACTAGGGGATTACGAGCATCAATCTCAACACAAACCCGAGCAAAACTGAGACGTTTCCTGGAGAGGGTAATGTGATCAGCATTGAGAGGTCTTCCAACTGCACTAGCCACATAACTAATCCCTTTCGCCGACCATAAAGAAAGAGGAAGGTCAAAAAGTCTAATCCAGACCGGGACCTTGAACAAATCCTCCTTAGTCAAGGATAAATTTGGATGCCAAAGTTTAAGAACCAATGGTCTATTGGCCATATGCCAAGGGGCTCCATCCAAAACCACACTAGCCTCTTGGATGCTATTGAATCTAAACAAGAAGAAGCCATTATCAGAAGTAAGAACTTCTAGCAAACCCATTCTTCCCCATAACTTGTGGGCAATAGAGTTGACAGTTTGAAAGGGTAGACGTTTTCCCACAAAATAACCTACTAATGTATTTTGCCAATACCCACTACCTTCTTCAAAAATTTCCGCAGGAGGGCACACGACAACCTGACCATCAATAATAGAAGGTTTGACATAATGTAAAACATTTGAAGTAACAGTCGGCTTGAGATGGTCATCTCCGCTAGGGCCACTCAAAGCAGAGGCATAACTCTTAGGGCCCCCAAGACCACTCCCTGCATCAGCTACAGAAGCTACAGGCAAAGCAACATGACTCTCTCCTAAGCCACCATTCTGCCTCACAGTACCATCTTTCATAAAATCAGGATTCAATGAGGCTCTACCAGCAGAAACACTACGGCTCACTTCACTCAAGCTACCGGTCACACCATTAACATCACAAGAAGACTTCCTGCCATGATCAATACCAACAGTACCAGCGTCCATAGCAGCCTTACCATCAGACTTACAACCAACCAGTACAGAACTAGGAATACTAGCATTAATATTCAATCCACTCTTAACCTCAATCTCCCCAGAAATTAGGCTGCCATCAGCACCGTCAGAAGTACCATGACCAGCCACACAACCAGAGATTACATCCAATCCAGACTCAATCAAACACCCATTAGCAGCTCCAACACCACCAAGTACAGGAACAGAAACAACTCCCTCACCGGCTTCAGAACCAGATACACCATTCAACTCAGACTGAGCTCCAAGGCCAGACTGAAAATTCAGAACATCAGGGACAACACCTACGACATTACAAGGCACACGAGCACTGGCAGACTCACCACCTAAAGCCACATCCGCACCCAAAACAGCAGCTACAACCATTTTGTTCAAAGGAGGGCACTGAACACCAACACCAGAGCCAGAACGATCACCACCACAAACATCTGCAGGGGAAATGCCTAAACCAGAGGCAATGTTTCCAGGGGGGCCACCTGCTGAACCGGGCACAACCGCCGCCGCAGTGACGGGCAGACCAGACGCCACCTCCCGGACAGATCTCACAGCCAAACGGCCAGCACCCAAGAGGCGTGGTCCTCCACTCGGCACACCAGAAGGAGGCATGGGGAGAGCAAGAGGAACAGGGAAACAACTCAGCCGACGCAAATAAGAGCTCAAACAAGATCTGAAAAACGAGAAGAATGAGAAGGTATACGGGAGAGGAGAGTGCCGAGACGAACAGAGGAAGATCTGAAACAAAGGGAAGACGGAGTAAAAGAAGATCTGATGATTTTAAGAGGGGAAGACGAGGCTTTAAACGGTAATGAAAATAGATCTGAGAAGACAAAAGGGTAAAAATGGGTTAAAGGGGTTAAAGGCACGGGGAAAATAAAGATTAGTAAAGCCCAGTGCCGAAAAGAGAGAAGCAATGTGGTAGAAGACCAAAGAGAACCAGGTTCACGACGGAGAAGCAAGAGAGAAGGGAATCGCCGAGAGCCATGCACTGCCACGGTCTACCCAAAAGAATATGTCCTGCATGCATCGGTATCACATCACATAGGACATCATCTGTGTATGGCCCAATGGTAAAGCTCAACAAAACCTGCTTTGTCACACTTATTTGGTCTCTCTCTTCTCTTATCGCACCCAAAGTAGCAAAACCCTAAACACCCTTCTTCCTAATACATTCATTCGGCGACCAAAAATAAAAAAAACATAAACACATCTCTCTCATTTAGCAACCACCATCATGCCCTCTCTCTCATCCTAAACAAAGACAACCGAGATACACCACACAAAGCAACCCACTACAAGTCAAACATCTAACCGACACAGCCATAAAACCCTTCAACATACGACCCTCCACGTAAAAATACAACAAAACAAAATTGTCAGCCCCACACACTGCCAGCAACCTCACAAACCGACCACACGTCCAACAAAGATACAAACCAGCACAGCCCCTCCACAAACAAACTGACACGCACAGTTCACATATAAACCTAAAGCCACTCAAGCACCTACAATCGAATAGCCCCTTCACGCACCAGCCCATTTACGCAAAAAAAAAACCATTCACGCCTAGCCACACGTCCCCACCACTCATGCACCAACTACATGTACTGCCCTTCAATCAAAACTCCATGCTCCTACCTTCAGCACGCCATTCAACAACCCATTTACTCGCATAACCCTCAAACCATAGCCTGCCTTCAACACGCCAAAACTGCCTAGTAAAACTGCCCTAAAACTGCCTAAAACAGTCCCGAACTGCACCCTAAAAACTGTCCCAAAACCATTCCAAAACTGCACCTAAAAAACTGCCCAAAACAGTCCAGAATTCGCATCAAAACAGTGAGAAAAACTGCAGTCCAAAACAGTAGCAAACCAGAAAATAGTGGAGCATCAAGCCTTCCGACGGCCGTGTAACTCGCCTTCAAGAAACGACAAAAAAGATTAGACCTGAGGGCACTTTTCATATTTATTTTTCGTCTTTTAATTGTTTTATTTATTTATTTCGCATGAGAGTCGTTTGTGGATGCATGTTGTGGCTTTGAATGGATAGGAAAATGTGTCATCTCTTGTGGTATATAGGATGGAAACCCAGACATAAATTCCGTAGCCGAATCCGAATGGACGGTAGTGCGGTCTGTACTTGGGAGACAACTCCACGTACCACTTGACCAAACGACACATATTTCACTTTATTTATATCTTGTTGGTTTATTATCCTTATTTTACATTATGCCATTTAATTTCCGTATGTTATTTGCTTGTGTAATGATGACATAGTGCGCATGGGGTTAGTATGTTGGTCTAAAGATCCTCTATTTGAGAGAAGAAAAGTCTAAAAGACTACCTTTACGACAGTATTTTACCGCGCCGGACGAAGTATGTTCGATTGAATGCGAGATACGTTTAATCGGGCATGCGAAGTCCCATATCTTTGTCGTATTTATTTTATATGCATTGTGATGTGATACGCAAAGGCTTAATATGTTGGTATAAAGGTCCTCTATTTGAGAGAATAAAAGTCTAAAAGACTACCTTTACGACAGTACCTTGCCGCGCCTTTTAATATTCCGCCATTTAATTTCCGTATGTTATTTGCATGTGTAATGATGATATAGTGCGTATGGGCTTAGTATATTGGTCTAAAGTCCTCTATTTGAGAGAAGAAAAGTCTAAAAGACTACCTTTACGACAGTACTTTGCCGCGTCGGACGAAGTATGTTCGATTGAATGCGAGATACGTTTAATCGGGCATGCGAAGTCCCATATCCTTGTCTTATTTATTTTATATGCATTGTGATGTGATGCGCATGGGCGTAGTATGTTGGTCTAAAGGTTCTTTATTTGAGAGAAGCAAAAGTCTAAAACACTACCTTTACACTTTGCCGCGCCTTTTAATATTCCGTTGTTTATTTTCTGCAAGTTATCTGTTTATGTGTTGATGATATAGTGCGCATGGGCTTAGTATGTTGGTCTAAAGGTCCTCTATTTGAGAGAAGAAAAGTCTAAAAGACTACCTTACAACAGTACTTTTCCGCGCCGGAACGAAGTATATTCGATTGAATGCGAGATACGTTTAATCGGGCAATGTGATGTCCCATATCTTTGTGTCTTATTTATTTTATATGCATTGTGATGTGA
>SKCR01051360.1:0-48143 GCA_019454045.1 Zanthoxylum bungeanum
CTTAGAAGGCAAGCCACTTCCGCACCCCCCACCACCACACATAAATGTGGACCTTTATTGTCACTTCCACCAGCTACTATGGCCATGACACCGACAACTGCACCCGCCTCAGGCATGAAATTCAAGATCTCATAGATTCCCATAAAATACCTAACCCATGAAAAGAAGCCATCAACCATCAAGCTTCTTACATGGTGACAGTGAAGAACCATGGGCCGAGGAAGAAGGCAGTGCTGCGGATGATGGAGATGTTCCTCCTAGTCTATTTGATCCAGTTTTTAATGACATTGATTTTGTTACTTGTTCGAACTCTTTTCCTCAACAATAATAAAGACGTTCATTTCGCTAAAACTCTTCTGCAATATGAGTATATTTGAGAAAAGTATTCAACCTTGGTACTATGGAATCCAGTGATGAACACGGGGAACCTTCGCAATAAGCAAACAGAAAAGATAAGATAGACATTCAGAAATTGGGAAATAGAGGCAGTGAAACTATCAGACTTGGAAGGGAATTAGTTCACCGAGCCGATCAACATAGACAGACTGAAGCAGTGGTTTGCCTGAGGAAAAGAAGACTAAGCAGTCACCAAGAGGATTGATGGAAGACCTAACCCGACGGGATAGGAACATGCATGCATACACGTAACATATTCGCATCTTTTTTGTGTTGTTCTGTTTTGTTGTAATAACAGGTTTCAAAGAGAGAAAAAGAGAAGCGTCAAATACAAGCCAACCAGAAGCAGTAACAGTACAATATCAGCAGTTTTCGAGAATGAATCGCAGAGGGTCGAGGACCGAATCAGTATCAGTTTTGGGATAAGTCCCAGGGTCAAGGCCCACATCAACAGAATTTTGGAATGAATCCAGGGCCGAGGCCCACATCAGCATCAATCTGGGGGCGAGGCCCATGTCAGTAGCAGTTGGGGCCGAGGCCCACCTCAGCATCATTTTTGGGGATGAGTCCCAGGGTCGAGGCCCGCATTACATCAGTATCAGCATTGCCGGGTATGGCATTCTGGGGCGAGGCCCATATTACATCAGATCAGTTCTGCTGAGAATGGCACTCCGAGAATGGAGATATAGTCCGGGAATGGGCAGTTCAAGAATGAACAAGTCGGAAATGACACTCCGAGAATGGAGATATAGTCCGGGAATGGACAGTTCAAGAATGAACAAGCCGAGAATGGCAATCCAAGAATGGAGCAGAGTTCAAGAATGAACAAGTCGGAAATGGAAATGACACTCCGAGAATGGAGATATGGTCGGGAATGGACAGTTCAAGAATGAACAAACCGGGAATGGCACTCCAAGAATGGAAGCATAGTTCGAGAATGAACACCTCACAGTAAAGGTTCGGGAATGGACCAACTCACAGCATAGTTCGAGAATGAACACCTCACAGTAACGGTTCGGGAATGGACCACCTCACGATAACAGTTCGGGAATGAACACCTCACAGTAACAGTTCGGGAATGGACATCTCACAGTAACAGTTCGGGAATGAACACTCACAGTAACGGTTCGGGAATGAACCACCTTACAGTAACGGTTCGGGAATGGACCACCTTACGGCAAACGGTTCGGGAATGGACCACATCACAACACGGTTCGGGAATGAACCAGGGGTCGCAGCACCTCACCACCCAAATCAACTCAACACATGGTAAGTCAAGTGGCAGCTGGCGAGCCATGTAAGTAGAAATGCATTGCATAACTTTGATAGGATTGTCACTGTTGCACATTACACAAGTCCCATCAAAGTGGGGGCGACTGTAGGCACTGTATTTTTACGCATAAGTCCATATGATGAGTCTCATTTTGGAGACACTACCTTTTAAGTCACGGAGGTCACGAGAAACGGACATCGGAAGGGGAAATTCAGAATAAACAAGGTTCACTATTTTCGTTAGTGCTGCGTTCGTGTTTACGTTCGAACGTCAAACGGATTGCGGGCGTTCGTGCCGCGTTCGAGGAAGCGTTCGAACGGTGTCGGTAATTCTGGTTTTTCTGCTAGCCTCACATCCAGCCCATTTAGCCCCCCCAAAGCCCATAAAACACATCCCAATTTAAATAAATAAATATAATTAAAACATTAACTAAATAATATAATAACTAAATTAATTAAATGATTAAATAAAACATATACCAAACATAAAATAAACAATTACCAACTTAAACTAAAATCATGCCTAAATTAAACAAATCACATACTAAATCAAAATATAATCATGCCTAATTAAAATCAATCAACCAATTATATTCCCAATCTAATAAGATTATTCCCAAACTTAAAATATTGTATTCCTAATCCAAGCCAATCAAATATTCAACCTTCCCTATCTAGCCAAGATTTGTCCCCCCTCAATCTTTGACTTCCTTAACCAAACCAAATCAAATCCCCTTTAATTAGCCAAATCTCTTTCCTTGTCAAGCCCAACCCTTTGCCTAAAAAGAAGCCTTCACCAGCCTTCTCAACCCTAGTCCCTAGCTCATACACAACACACATAAAAATTACAGGAAGAACACACCCAAGAAAAAAAGGAAGCAAAAGAAAAAGAGGAGACGGCAGCGAAACCACAAGGAAACAGTAGCAAAACGGACTCAAAACAGTAAAGACAACGAACGAGAACAGTGAACCAGTGAACCGGGAGAGTTGTGGAGCATCCACCCTTCCGACGATCGGTACCGTACATCCGAGAGGTGATTTAAAAGGTTAGACCTGAGGGTATCTTTCACATTTATTCTTATCTAATTCTGGTCATTTACTTTGATTATATTTTCTGTATTTGTGGCATTTGTTGTGTGTATGATGCGTGTTGTGGGTATTGGAATGAATGGAAGAGTGTCGTCTCTTGTGGTATATAGGATGGAAACCCAGACGTAAATTCCGTAGCCGAATCCGAATGGACGGTAATACGGACTGTACTTGGGACACAACTCCACGTACCACTTGAGTAAAACGGCATCTTCTCTTGTGTGGAGTTGCTTTAGTTTATTTATTTCTTGTCATTTAAATTCTGCATGTTATTTAATCCCATGATACGATTGAGTGCATGGGCTTAGTAAGTGCGATGAAAGGTTCCCTAATTGGAGGGTTAAAATCCTTCACCACGATGCTTTGCCGCACCGATTGATGTGTGTTCGGTTGAATGCGAAATACGTTCAATCGGACATACTTAGTTTGATATGATTGTCTTTATTTTCGTATGCATGATTCAACGAGCGCATGGGCTTAGTAAGTGCGATGTGAGATCCCCTATGGGGATGGGCTAAAGCCCGTTACCACGAGCTTTGCCGCGCCGGTTGATGGTGTGTTCGGTTGGATGCAAGACACGTTCAATCGGACATACTTAGAATAATATGATTGTCTTTATGTTTGTATGCATTTGTGATGTGACGCGCATGGGCTTAGTATGTTTGTCTAAAGGTCCTCTCTTTGAGAGATCAAGAGCCTCAAAAGGCCACCTTTACGGCAGAGTAGACTCACCGCACCCCTTTATCTTGCTGTTTACGTATTGCGTCCCATTTCATGCATCAGGTCTGTTCCCGTTCGAACGCGTTTATGAACGCAACTCGAACGCGCATGCATTTTTTGCCTTATCATGCATCAGGGTCTCACTTCCGTTCGAACGCGTTCACGAACGCCATACGAACGCGAGCATTCTGTTTCATTTCCATTCGAACGCGTTTACGAACGCTACTCGAACGTGAGCATTCTGTCCAATTTCCGTTCGAACGCGTTTACGAACGCTACACGAACGCGAACACACTGAACTGAGTCTTTTTCATTAGATTTCATGCATAGTTTTCCTAGTAGCTATCTCCACATGTATAAATGCAAATATGTTGATGTATTACAATTCATATGCTTGTGTCATGATAACATTTGAGTATTATTTCTTGCGGTATATCGGATGGAAACCCAGACGTAAATTCCGTAGCCGATTCCGAATGGACGGTTAGTGCGGTCTGTACTTGGGCTACAATTCCACGTACCACTTGGAAAAGTGCCCATATGTGTGCTTGTATGGTTACCATGTGTGCTTGTATGGTTAATATGTGTGCTTGTGTTTTTTCCTGAATATGATCTGCAAGTAAAGTTGTATGTTAGTTGCTATCTTGATATATGTTAAGCATGCAAATTTAAATGCAAGATATATGTGAAATGCGTACATGAGTTTTATTTTGCACATGAGAATTTAGAAGCATGATACTCTTGGAAATAAGTGTTACTTAAGCTTGATTAAATTATTACATAAACCCTTTCATTACAAGTGACATAAGTAAGGGACCATTCCGAACCCAACGGTTGAGGTCTTCCCTTGCGAGGGGTGAGTGCGGCCTTAAATCTTTGTCCCGGTTCACACCGGGTGGCGACTCCATGTTATACTCATATTGCAGAAGAGATTCAGCGAAATGAACGTCTTATTATCATAAAAAAGGTTCGAACAAGTAGACAAAACCAATGTCTTTATTAAAAATGCAGGATCAAATAAACTAGGAGGAACATCTTCATCATTCGCAGCATTGCCTTCTCCCTTGACCTATGGTTCTTTACTACTGTTATCATTTATCTCAATGCAAGAAGCCTGGTGGTTAAGAGTTTGGAGGACAAATGTTTCAGGTAGGCCGGAGTTGATCATGTAGGTGGGTGGTGGAACAAAGTGGTAGTTTGGTATAGGGTTTCTGTGTGTGTTGGGTTGTTCTTTCTCTGGGTCGGGTATTTTGTGAGCATCGATGAGGTTTTGGATTTCATGCCTAAGGGGGGGCAGTTATCAGTGTCATGGCCTTTTTGTTGGTGGAAGTGGCAATATTGGTTCAGGTCAAAGTAGTGTGGCACAGGGTTTGAGATTGGTCTAGGGTCTAAAGGCTTCAGGAGTCCTTGTCCTTTCAACTTCTCAAGCACCTTTGACATAGGTCTACCAAGATTGGAGAATTGCCTATTTCTGACGGTAGCGACCTCGGCCGTAGTGGGCTTGGTCTCAGAATGCCCCCCAAAAGCTCTTTTATTCTGGCCATAAAACTTTCTGTTTTCAGCCTCCTCTTCTTCAATATCCATAACAGTCTCTCTCAACTGTCGGAATCCACAATCATGGAGGTCATCCTCCTCAGCTTGCCATAAATTGAGGCTTAGTACCCTTGATAATCATCTTAATCTGGTCCTTCTCTGAAGGCCGAGTCTGTATTTTCAAAAGTTGACCTCTCCAGCGGTCTACATACTCTTTGAAGCTCTCATCCGGCTTCTGCTTAGTGTTCTCCAAATCTCGGAGTGACAAATCAATCTCCAAGTCCGTAATATACTGTTTTAGAAATGCATCTGCCAATTCCTTCCAATCTTCTTTAACTTTTTTTCCAAGGCTGTGATACCACACTACGGGTGCCCCATCGAGCGATATCCCGAACATTTTCTGCACCTGACGCTTCGATAAGCCCACTGCACTCATAACTGCAACATACTGGCGGAGATGGACCCTCGGATCCCCATTCCCGCTAAACTTGTCCATATCCGGCATCTTGAACTGAGCAGGCAGCTGTTCCTCAAAAGTCATCGCTTCATAATCCAGTAAGTCTTCGTCCTTACCCTTCATCTTGCGGGTAACTGATTCTACCTGGTCTCGAAGCTTCTGTAACTCCACATGGGACCTAACTGTCCTCCCAGCGGCATAATCAGCCATATCATCATCGAAAGCGGGGATGTCATCCCCCAACCCAATCGGAGGCTCCTCACGCCTCACATTTTCAGAATTTCCCCCAGCACGGGGTACAGCCATATTTTCCATCGTAGCGGTCAAGGCTTGCAACTGTTCAGTGATCTTTGCAAAACCATTCTCTAACTGATCCATACGGGCATCTCGTTACCGGAGGATTCACTCATGCTTTCAACTGTTCTTTTAGTGAGTCTGGTTCCTTCCCTAACCCAAACGGTATCTATGGTGTCTTTTTTGCCGACTTTCGGGCTTGCGTTTCGCGGAGATCGGAAGGGTAAAGCTCCTCAACTTTTCTGGTCCGCTGGTTCAACGTCCTAGCTCACTGCTTCGCTGTTTTGCTTACGGTTCGAACTCCGTTCTGCTCCTATTCGGCTCCTGATTTGCTGCTCACTACACGGGCCACCTGTTTCAACGTTTTCAAAGAACTATTCCAAGTTTGTGCGGGTTCTTAGTGCAATTATATATGATTATTTTTAAGATTATCTATGTAGTTTTTATGTTACTGTTTTTTAAGGATTTGATGGGGGCGACCAGTCTACCACTTCGCGAATCCGGGATATAACAAGATATTGAACCATGAGACTAGAGAGAAGACTGAGCAATCACTTGGAGAACTGGGGGAAGACCTAACCCAGCGGAATAGGAAATTCATTCATGCATGCATGCATACATGTAACAAATTTTGCATTCTTTTTTTTTTGTGTTTGTTTGTTTTGAATTCACAGGTTTCAAAGAAGGAAAAGAAAAAGCGGCATAGACAAGCCAACCAGAATCAGCGACATATGAGTAGTAGTTTTGGGGATGAGTCCCAGGGTTGAAGCCCATATCAGTTTCAGTTTTGGGGATGAGTCCCAGGGTTGAAGCCCATATCAGTTTCAGTCTTGGGGATGAGTCCCAGGGGCGAGGCCCATATCAGTATCAGTTTGGGGCGAGGCCCACATCACTCTGGGGGTGAGGCCCACATCGTTATCAGAATCAGTCTTGTCGGGTATGGCACTCTAGGGGCGAGGCCCACATTATTATCAGCATCAGTTTAGCCGGGTATGGCACTCTAGGGGCGAGGCCCACATTATCATCAGCATCAATAGCAGGCTTGCCGGGTATGGCATTCTGGGGGCGAGGCCCACATTGGTTCAGTATTAGTTATGTCGGGTATGGCATTCTGGGGGCGATGCCCACATTGGTTCAGTATTAGTTCTGTTGGGTATGGCATTATGGGGCGAGGCCCACATTGGTTCAGTATCAGTTATGCCAGGTACGTCACTCTAGATATAGAGATATCAGATCAGTTCTGCCAGGTACGGCACTTCGGGTATGGAGATATCAGATCAGCTCTGCCAGGTACAGCACTCCGGGTATGGAGATATCAGATCAGTTCTGCTAGGTATGGTAATCCGATAATGGATCAGAGTTCGAGAATGAACAAGCCAGGAATGGTAATCCGAGAATGGATCAGAGTTCGAGAATGAACAAGCCGAGAATGGTAATCCGAGAACGGATCAGAGTTCGAGAATGGACAAGCCGAGAATGGTAATCCGAGAATGGATCAGAGTTCAAGAATGGACAAGCCGAGAATGGTAATCCGAGAATGGATCAGAGTTCGAGAATGAACAAGCCAGGAATGGTAATCCGAGAATGGATCAGAGTTCGAGAATGAACAAGCCGAGAATGGCACTCCGAGAATGGATCACAGTTCGAGAATGAACAAGCCGAGAATGGCAATCCGAGAATGGAAACACAGTTCGGGAATGAACAAGCCGAGAATGGCACTCTGAGAATGGAAACACAGTTCGGGAATGAACAAGCCGGGAATGGCACTCCGAGAATGGAAACACAGTTTGGGAATGAACAAGTCGGGCAGTCTTGCCAGGTATGACACTCCGGGTATGGAGACACTTCAGTATTAGTATCAGTTTGGGGCCGAGGCCCACATCAGTATCAGTATCAACTTGGGGGCGAGGCCCACATTATCAGTATCAGTTTGGGGCGAGGCTCATATCAGTATCAGCACGGGGGCGAGGACCACATCAGTACCAGTCTGGGGGCGAGGCCCATATCAGAATCAGTTTGGGGCGAGGCCCATATCAGTATCAGCACGGGGGCGAGGCCCACATAAGTATCAGTCTGGGGGCGAGGCCCATATCAGTATCAGTTTGAGGGCGAGGCCCACTTTGTCAGCGATATTGGGTCGAGGTGCCCAGGGTCGAGGTGCCCCCGTTGTCGGTTGTAGTTCCGGGTCGAGGTACCCAGGGTCGAGGTGCCCACTACATCATCAGTTCGAGGGCGAGGTCCCTATTGTCAACGGTGTTGGGTCGAGGTGCCCAGGTCGAGGTGCCCCCGTTGTCGGTTGTAGTTCGGGTCGAGGTGCCCACTACATCATCAGTTCGAGGGCGATGTCCCTATTGTCAGCGGTGTTGGGTCGAGGTGCCCAGGGTCGAGGTGCCCCCGTTGTCGGTTGTAGTTCCGGGTCGAGGTGCCCAGGTCGAGGTGCCCACTACATCATCAGTTCGAGGGCGAGGTCCCTATTGTCAGCGGTGTTGGGTCGAGGTGCCCAGGGTCGAGGTGCCCCTGTTGTCGGTTGTAGTTCCGGGTCGAGATGCCCAGGGTCGAGGTGCCTACTACATCATCATTTTCGGGATGCGTCCCAGGGTCGAGGCCCATATTTTGTCAGCGGTATTGGATGCGTCCCAGGGTCGAGGCCCCCGTTGTCGGTTGCAGTTATTGGGATGCGTCCCAGGGTCGAGGCCCACTGCATCTTTGGTTTTTGGGATGTGTCCCAGGGTCGAGGCCCACATTGTCAGCGGTAATGGGATACGTCCCAGGGTCGAGGCCCCCGTTGTCAGTTGCAGGTATTGGGATGCGTCCCAGGATCGAGGTCCACTGCATCATCAGCTCGGCGGAGCAGCAGGCAAGTCAGGTGGCAGCTGGCGAGCCAGGTAAGTAAAAATGCATTGCATAACTTTGATAGGATTGTTCAAAGTCACACACTGCACAAGTCCCATCAAAGTGGGGGCGACTGTAGACATTGCATTTTTGCATATCAGCCCGATGATGAGTCTCGTATGGAGACACTACCTCTTTAGTTGTGAAAGCCGCGGGAAACGGACGTTGGAAGGGTGAAGTTGGAAATTAGCATTTTTGTCAGATTTAACTCGCTTGTTTCGCTTCGGGTTCGCTTGTTGGACCTCTATTTTAAAACACACCAAACCCATTAAATCACATCTCACAAATTAAATAATTAAAACATTTAAAGCATATCTCACAAATTAAATTGAATTAAAAATAATTAAATAACTAAATTAAATAACTAAATTAAAATCCAATTAAACTAAAACCAATTAACTCCAATTAAAATAATTCACCTCCAAATTAAATTAAAATCAAATCAAAATCAATTCATTCCTAACTTTAATAAATCACTCACCAATTTAAATAATTCCCCACCAAAAATACATTATACTTTCCCCTTTAAAATTAAATAAAATCCCTCCCTAATTAATTGATTTGTTTCCTTTTAAAATCCATGCACAAACCCTAACCCTACCCTCTAACTATATAAATAACAAGAAACCCTAGCATCAACTCTGACTCAGCTCTCTCTCTTTAACAACAAGACCGCAACAAACAAACTCAAAATAAACCCGTAAGCCACCAGCCTTCAGCTCTCGCCACCTACAAAACCCAGCAGCCATGAACCTTCATACATAGCCAAACAATAAACCCTAAAACCCTCTCCAAATCGGCAAACAAAACCCTATCTCTCGGCAACCTCTCCTCTCTCACAAAACACACACAGCCCACATATAAACCCTAATAATTGACTGCCCTCATACATCTTCAAAACCATCACAGTTTGCACTTTGCAACGGCCCACAGCCACGTTCTCAACAAACCACGCCACCCAACCCTTCAATTAGCGCCACAGCCACACCTTGCTTTCACCAATTTGCCTTATCACACACCACGCTTGCAACCCTCACCAATTTGCCCAAAACGCACAAAGACACTTTCATCACTCCTCACGCACAAGCCATCACAACCGACCAGCCCACTCACGAATATACACACACCATCAACACCGACCAGCCTGCGTTACCCACTCAGCCTTCACGCCGACGCCACAAACACTCAAAACACATAGTCCCTAAGCGGCCCCTTTGACCATTAACCGACAGCACATTGTAAGCGCCCATTAGCCACGATAACAACTAAAACTCGCCACTCTCACCTAACGCCACAGCCTCTCGCCACTCGCACAAATCTGCCTCACGCATCAACTCCACACCTACCCACTACCCTTCAGCCATTCTGCACGTAAACGCACCAGCCCAACACATAGCCATCACGCCACCAGCACACACTACACAACCGCCAAACGAACAGCCCTGCACTACCAAAAACAGTCCCCGAATTAACCGAACTGAACCCTGAAAACTATTGCAAACTGTCCAGAAAAACTCCCCCCGAAACAGCCCACATCTTAGCCCTAAAAGCCGCAAAACAGCAAGCCTAACTCGTGACAAAAAAAACAGTAGCAAAACGGAGTGAAAACAACAACCCGAGCAGTGAAACCGCGAGGAAAATCGTTGGATTAGTGAACCAAAAAAAAGTTGCGGAGTATCAATCCTTCCGACGGCCGTGTAACGCGCCTTCAAGGAACGACAAAAGAGGTTAGACCTGAGGGCACCCTTTTTTACTTAACTTCTTTATTTTTGTTTTATTTACTTTGATATATAATTGCATGAGAGTCGTTTGAGGCATGATGTGATTGTTGGATGAGCGGGATATGTGTTCCCTTTTGTGGTATATCGGATGGAAACCCGGACGTAAATTCCGTAGCCGATTCCGAATGGACGGTAGTATGGTCTGCACTCGGGATACAACGCCACGTACCACTTAAGGTACACGTATCTCGTCTCATCCTAACTTGTATTTGAGCATGTTATAGTCTTTAGGTTATTTGTTTATTATTTAAAGCATGATTTAATTTAGTTGTTATTTATTTGTTAAAGCATGTTTAGGTTGTTCATTATGCATGTTCTTAGTTTATGATGCGTTTGGGTAATGATTTATAAATGTTGATTTAATGGTTCAATATGCTCGTTGTGTTACATTGCGTGGAGTTATTTGGATGAAAGCATGTTAGATCTAAGTACCCTCGAGCATGATTATTGAGTAGACTCGGTTAAATTATTGCACAAATCATATCATCACAAGTGACATAAGTAAGGGACCATTCCGATCCCAACGGTTTGAGGTCTTCCCTTGCGAGGGGTGAGTGGGGCCTTAAATCTTTGTCCCGGTTCACACCGGGTGGCGACTCCATGTTATTTCGTACTTCCCAATTAGGCCGCGAGCCTAGAGCATGCGTCGCCCAGGTTTTGTTGTCTACATGAGGGTTACACCCCAAACCAAATGGTGCCCTGAAAGGCATACTTCCATGTCTATTTAAAGAAGCCTTCTTTGTTCTTTCAAGGGATCTGAATCCATCTGAATTTGTGTGTCTTATATTATTATTTTAGAGTCAGAAAGAGAATTCCACCAATTTCCTAATTCAAGATCTTCTTAAGGAGTGCCCCTTGAAAAAGAGGAATCCAAGTTATCCTGACATTAGCCACAAAACTCATAGAGCACCGAGACGATGCTAATAAGTTCTTAAGGACATAGATATATCTCGACTTGGACTGCAAGTTTCGTCATTTACCAGGTTTTATCTTCATGTTCTAAGTTTTAGGGTTTATGTCTAAGTTGGCATCGTTTGGTTTGATGTTTGTTTTTCTAGTTTTGATTTGTTTGGATGCATGTTAGTTTTCGTTTAATGACACTATTTCCCCAACAGGTATGCGCAATCGAAAAGATAGCCGAGACATCCCTATTGGTTCTTCTGTCAGTTCTGGTTCTCCATCGTCAGGAGCCAGCATTGTCTGTCAATGGTGTGTCAAGAACAACCACCCTGCCAAAAAATGATTTCAGCTTGCTAAGCTTCTGAAAAAGGTTAAAGCTGGTGGTTTGATTGAGGTCCTTTCTGCTACCTCTCTCGATGACAGTCTTGATTCCGAGTGGTATACGAACACTGGGGCAACTTCGTACTTGACTAATGATCCGACATCACTGGACAATCCAGTTCTCTATAATGGTAATCAAAGGGTGTATGTGGTATTGGTAGTTCCTTACCTTTTCCCACACTGATTATATCCATTCTCTTGTTGATTCTAGTTCTTTAATTATGTCTGATGTTCTTCTTCTTCCTGATATCACTAAAAATATTATTTCTACTAGTAAGTTTTCCAAGAAAAATAATTGTTCTGTCACATTTAATTCTTCTGGCTTTATTATACAAGACCTAGCAACAAGAACAGTGGTGGGAGTCGAGCGATGTGAAAAAGGCCTTTATGTTCTTGATCGTGGTCCTACTAGTTTTGTTTCCACCACCCTTGATTCTGTTTTGCCTGGCACACCCGTTTGAGGCATCCGTCTTTGCGCATGGTTTCAATTTTAAATAAGCATGGGGTAATTTTCTTACTGATAATAAAAAGTTATTTGCTTTCAAATTATGTGTTGGTTGTCAATTAGGCAAGCATCATCGTTTACCTTTTATGTGCATGCAGCAACGCTATTCTAATTTATTTGACCGCATACACTGTGACTTATGGGGCCCTTCTCTAATTAACTCTCCTTCAGGCTTTCAATATTATTGTATTTTTATTGATGATCATCCCAGTTCAGTTGAATTTTTCCATTGAAACTTAAATCAGATTTTTTTTCTCCACCTTTCATAGATTCAAAATTTATGTTGAAACACAGTTACACAAAAAAAAAATCTTTTAAATGTGACAGTGGCTCGAAATTTACGAATAATCGTTTCACTACTTTCTTGAATGATTGTGGCATCTTCCAACGCATCTTATGTCCTTACACTTCAAATCAAAATGGCATTACCGAACATAAGCATAGACGTATTACTGAGATCGGTCTCACATTCCTATTTCATTCTCGAGTCCCATTACATCTTAAGGTTGAGGCTTTTTCTATAGCATGCTTTCGTATCAATCGACTCCCATCACTGGTTCTTGGTGGCAAGACTAATCATGAGGTATTGTATGGTAAGGCTAATTCATACTCTCATTTACTTTCCTTTGGCTATCTTTGTTTTCCTTATTTGCTTGATTATATGTCCCATAAATTATCTCATTGTTCTTCACCTTGTGTGTTTCTTGGTTATAGTTTTTTACATAAAGGATTCTGGTGTTTGGACAGAAAGACTAATCGATTATATATCTCAAGGCATGCTAATATTTTTGAGGATTTTTTTCCTTATATGGAGTCTACTATCCAGCAGGAACCATATGCTCCCTATATTTATTTTATTGATGATTTTCTTGATTTGTTGGGGTTTTGGCGCGGGCGCAGCGGAAACTCGCGGTTTGGGTGAAATCATAATTTTAAAACCTTTTAAATTACCGAATAAATTATTCAATATCCAATATGAATAAATCATTCATATTTCACCTAATTATTCGATATCAAATAATGATATAAATAATTAGGAAACATCGCGAAACTTTTACGAAAACGTTTTTCCGCAAAATGGCATAAAATGCGTTTTTGAACGAACCGACCACCCAATGAACATGGGGGATGCCCAGGTCAGACCCAACAGTATTGGGGCAGTTAATGGGCTGCCCAAACAGTGACCAATTCACTGTTTGGGTAGCCGTCACCTGGTTGGCTCAAAAGTCACCCAGTAACGTCGTTTTTCACCGTTTTCGCATATTTCAACTCCGAAACAGTTTTCGGAAATTGTTCCAATACCCAAAATACATCCGATATATTTATATGACATAATTTTCATCACCATAAACCCAGTTTTCCAGATCTGATCCAGAAACCAAAAATATCAATATTCCATGCTTTAATCTAATTTTTTTAACATTAATCACAACACCAATCCAAGCCACTACCAATGAAGCACCCAGGAACAATTCTATGTATTACAAGAGTGGTCATAACACTCTAGAATGGCAATATATCATCAAATGATCAAATTGAATCAATATTACAATAATATCATTCAATTCTACTTCACACATGCACAAAGCCTTCAATTCCATCTTCCAAATCAAAAACACTCAAATTCTAAAGAAAAGAAAGAAACCTAGAATCTCTCTAGATGATCAAGAACAAGAAACATGCTTTCTAAGCTTAGGGATATTGAGGATTACCTTTAATCTCTTAATTTCCTTAAGCTATTTCTTGATTTTCTTGATTTTTCTTTCTTGAATCATCAAGCAAATTTGGAGAGCTATTTTGGAAGAAGATTTCGGCCATGACTTCCCTTGGAAGGGAAAAGAAATTTTTTTACTTTAAAAAATACAATTGCCGACTTTGGAGGGGCATTTTTGTCCTTTTGTCTTGATTAATCTAATTAATAATAATAAGCTTTAATTTGACAAATCAATTTGTACACTTAAAACTTAATAAAATCATGCCACTTGTAGCCAATAATAATCAAACATATATTCCATAACAATTATGAAATATATATATTATATATATATATATATAATATATATATATATAATATATATATATATATATCATTTAATCATCTAAATATTAACATTTAAATATCTAAATAATTAATTAATATAATTATTAATCCATATGTATTTTATTTACATGAAATAAAATACATATTGAAGTGACATGTGTCAAAATCTCATTTGACAATTAATTAATATGTATCAAATCAAATTTTGTATCAAATACAATACACATTAATTATTAATTGACCAAAATCCCCTAAAGCATGTGTTTTCGTTTAACCAATTAAACGATTCGAATTAACTTATTTAATCCGATGAAGTATTATGAATAATCTATATTATTCATAAGGCGTTGCCCAAGTGCTCAACGAGTACACTTCATATTGTGGGACTATCTAAGTTTAGGTTTATCCGTCATGAAATCCAATTTCGTGTCCATAATTCACCCACTCATTAATTATGACGACCACAGATAATCTCGTTAAACTATGCAAGTCGAGGTCATTGCATACGTATAATCCCTCTGTCACAGGCTATCCATATTATACCTGATATATAGATAAGAACGTCAAATCCTTATGGTATAATATAATCGACTTTCAAATTTACGATCTCTAAATAACACTCGGAACTCGCTTTCGAAGTTATACCACGACCATGGATTTACTAGATCGCAAACACGTGTAGGATACCTATGTCTTGTACACAGGACTGGCGGATTCTATCTTGATACTCACTGGATATCATGAGCATCAGTTCACACCCAACGAACAGACGGATGTCTGATCTAAATAGATCGGTGACGTGACTACCATCAAAGTGTGGAGGATAACTTATATATTCACTGTGGTATCTCAAGTCGAAGGACCACTATACTCGCTCAACTTGAGAAGATTCATATTGACGTTGATATACTATTTATTAGGAAATCTTCAGTGAGTCGTTCAGTGTTTATCAAATAAACACCTACATGTCTATACGAGTCTCCCGAGACTCATGGTTCATTGGGATAAACCATCGGACCACGTCACGATATACGACATGTACTGGTCTCAGCGGATTTTACTAACTGGCATGTGTTAGTAAATCTTGACCATGAACTTTATTTAATGATATACAACTTATAGTGACGCTTCCCAATGTCAATTACAAACTACGTTGTAACTGCGCACTACATTGTAAATTCTAGGGTCTTTGTCTAATATACACGTATCACTAAATCAGATTTAGTTTTAATCTAATCATAATTAGATATCTAATCGTAATTAGATCGAATATGTATATAAAAGACAAGAGGTGCTACCATTAAATAAGTAGTATTATGGAAAAAGAAATTATTCGTATTCATGAATCAGACATAAATACGATCCGGATTGGCACTCCGAGCACCAATCCTAACATATTTGTCCTCTTTTAAAGAATTTTCCTTTTCAGATATGTCTTTCCCAGTTGTGTGGCTTCATGCACTTGCATCCCTTGTACAAGCTCTTTGTTGTCTCAGCCCAACACAAAGACGACAGCTGATATTTCCACTACATCAACTATGCCTTCTATTGTGCCCAATCTCACTCCTTAATCACCTACCAACGTTCCCTCAGTCTCTACAAATCTAATGATTACCAGAGGAAATGCTGATATTGTCAAGCCTCACACTATTCATTCTTTGATTGTGTCTTCTACTCTTGAGTGGTTTCCAGCTCTCATAGTCATTAAGGGACCGTGTGGCTTCAAGTCTTCTACTAAATCTCCTGCTTGGTTGTCTGCTATGGACGATGAAATTATTGCACTTCAACAAAATAATACATGGCGCCTTGTTCCACGTCCATGTGATCATAATGTCGTGGGTTGTCGTTGGATTTTCAAAATCAAATTACGGGCAGATGGCTCTATTGAGCATCACAAGGCTCGTTTGGTTGCACAAAGATTTTCTCATGTGCCTTGACTTTGAGGACACATTTAGACCGATTGTTCATCCAGCTACTATTCGAATCATCTTATCTTTTGTCGCATCTTATGGTTGGATTCTTCATCAACTTGACATCAAAAATGAATTCCTCCACGACTCTCTAAATGAAGAAGTATATATGGAGTAGCCCCCTGGTTATATGGATCCTCAATTTTCGATTCATGTCTGTCATTTGCAGCATGCTCTGTATGATCTTAAGCATGCTATTTGGGCATGGTTTCAACGCTTCAGTAATTTTTTTACTTCGAATTGGATTTTTTCCAAGTCGCGCCAACTCTTCCCTATTTGTGAATCATGGTGCTGTATGGATGATTTATTTATTATTGTATGTTGACGATATGGTTATCACATGCAGTAACAGCTCCTTGATTTGCTCTCTCATTAATGATTTGTCTAAATAATTTTCCATGAAGGATCTTGGTGATCTTCATTATTTCTTGGGTATTGAGGTCATTCGCATTGAGAAGGGGGTTTGTTTCTGAGTCAAGCCAAGTATGCTTTTGATTTGGTATCACGTGCTGACATGGTGGATTATAAGCATATCACTACTCTATTTGTTGTGGGTGCCTATCTCACTAAAACCGGATCCTTATATCTAGATGCCACATTTTTTCATTCGCTTGCAGAGGATCTACAATATTTAACCATCACCAGACCAGAACTTGTCTATAATGTCAATTCTATTTGCCATTTCATGCATGCTCCCACCATTGTTCATTTTGCTACATTAAAACGTGTTTTACGTTACATCAATGGTACTTATAACTTTGGTCTGCCACTTTCACAGCAATCCTCTTCAGCCTTAATAGGTTATTCTGATGATAATTGGGCTGGTTGCCCTGATACCCACTGTTCAACAACTGATTTTGCTATCTATTTGGGTGATAACTTAATTTCTTGGTGCTCCAAGAAGCAGACTACAATCTCTCAGTCTAGTGCTGAAACTGAATATCGGGCTCTCGCAATTACTGCTGCTGATATGTCATGGATTCTTCAAATATTACTTGAGCTTCAGATCAAACTGAGTTCTTCACCAACTATTTTCTGTGATAACAAGGGTACCATCTTCATGGCCTCTAATCCTGTTACCAAGTCACGTTCCAAGCATATTGATATTGACTATTACTTTGTGCGTGAGCTGTAGCTCGATGAGTTGTTTAGCTCCACTTTGTTCCCTGTCAACTATAATTAGCTGACATTTTCACCAAATGTTTTGCCAAGCTTAAGTTCTTCTTCCTGTTGTGATGAAACACACACAATAGAGGAGATGTGAGAGAAAATTCTTCTTTATTATCACACAAACAAAGAATTACAAAGCTTACAACCCTAAGCTTTACAAAAAACTCTCAACCCTCTTTACTCTCTATTCTTACAAATTTGGGATTTCTAGGATGATTTTCACAAAACTATGGTGCTCCTTTTATAGTTGCCAAAACGTGTTGCCAGCTTCTTCAACACGTTTTGCTTTTGCCAGCTTCTTCAACAAGTTTTACTTTTGCCAGCTTCTTCAACAAGTTACTTTTGCCAGCTTCTTCAACAAGTTACTTTTGCCAGCTTCTTCAACAAGTTACTTTTGCTTGCTGACTCCAACAAATCTCCCCCTCGGTGAAGATTTGCCCTAAAATCTGAGCCGACCATCAATCATCCAAACCAGATCCTCAAAATGATCCTCCCCTGGCTGCATCTGTATGACTGCCTACGTACCCTGAGTTGGGATCAAGCCAATCGTAGTTCTCTGTATCTCCCCACTCTGACTATGTGGAGAGTTTTGTCATCCCGGCTATGGCACGACAGATTTCAAACTTCTCCTTCGGTAAAACCTTCGTGAACATATCGGCACCGTTGTCTTCGGTGTGAATTTTCCTGAGTTCTAACAGCCTTGAGCTCAGGACGTCCCGTATCCAGTGATACCTTACATCGATATGTTTTGACCTCGAATGAAATGTGGAATTTTTACCGAGATAGATAGCAATCTGGCTATTTCATTACAAAATGTACTTCTCCTGCTTGAAACTCATTTCCTGGACGAATGTCTTCATCCACAGCAATTCCTTGCAAGCCTCTGTCATTGCAATGAATTCTGCCTCTATTGTAGAAAGTTCAACACATCTCTGCAACCTAGACTGCCATGCCGCAGCTCCTCCTGAGAGAGTAATCAGATACCCCGAAGTAGACTTTCGGGTATCCACATCTCCTGCCATATCTGAATCGGTGTAGCTCATCAACATTGGTTCGCTGCTTCCAAAACATAGCCTCATTTTGGATGTGCCTCGAAGATACCGCATAATCCATTTGATGGCATTCCAGTGTTCCCTTCCTGGGTTTGACATAAACCGGCTGACCAATCCAACTGCGTGTGCTAAGTCTGGCCTCGTGCACACCATGGCATACATAAGACTTCCCACTGCTGAGGTGTATGGAACCTGTTTCATTTCCTCCTTCTCTGACTCAGTAGAGGGACTCTGTTGTGTACTCAATCTAAAGTGGGTAGCAAGAGGAGTGCTAACCGCTTTAGCCTTGTCCATCTGGAATCTCTGAAGTACATTCTCAATGTACTCCTCATGTGACAAGTATAATCTCCTGGCTTTTCGATCACGGCCGATCCTGATGCCAATAATCTGTTTAGCTGGCCCCAAGTCTTTCATCTAAAAAGACTTACTCAGTTGCTGCTTCAAATTATCAATCTTCGATTGATTCCGGCCAACTATCAACATATCATCTACATATAGCAGTAAGATGATAAAGTCATCGTCAGAAAATTTCTGAACGAAAACACAATGGTCTGAAGTGGTCTTCTTGTATCTCTGCTCCCCCATAACTGACTCGAACTTCACGTACCACTGTCTCGGTGCCTGTTTCAAACCGTAGAGGCTTTTCCTGAGTCTGCACACATAGTCCTCTTTCCCTCTGACTCTGAAGCCTTCTGGTTGCTCCATGTAAATTTCTTCTTCCAGATCCCCGTGAAGAAATGCGGTCTTGACATCCATCTGCTCAACTTCCAGGTCGAGGCTTGCTGCTAAGCTGAGTACCACTCTGATGGATGACATCTTCACAACTGGAGAGAAGATTTCATCAAAGTCAATGCCTTTCCTCTGATTGAATCCTTTGACGATTAGCCTGGCTTTGTACCGGGGTTGTGAAGTATGCTCATGTTGCTTCACTCTGTACACTCATTTGTTCTTCAAAGCCCGTTTGCCTCTTGGCAATTTCACCAACTCAAAAGTGTGATTGTCATGCAAAGATTTCATCTTATCTTGCATGGCTTCCTCCCACTTTTCCATGTCCTCTGTTTCCACAGCCTCCTGGTAGCTCTCGGGTTCTCCCCCGTCAGTAAGCAACACATACTCATATGTAGAGTATTTGGTTGAAGGTCGCATTTCTCTGTCAGACCTTCTCTGTGAAACTGTTGGTGTAGCTTCTGGTACTGGTGGTTGATCATGATCATCATCTCTGGGAGCTTCATCACATGTACCTTCATGTCTGGGAACCTCATCTTCAACTCGTACTGGCACCGGTGTGTGAGGTTCTGGATTCACATCTCTGTATTGTTGGGGCATTGTCTTCATCTCTTTTCCGATATCTTCTATGGTCTGGTCTTCAACAAAGACAACATCTCGGCTTCTGACGATCTTCTTCTCAACAGGATCATACAATTTGTAGCCGAAATCATCATGGCAATAGCCAATAAAGACACATTGTCGCGTCTTTGCATCAAGTTTGGATCTCTCGTCCTTTGGGATGTGTACAAAAGCTTTGCACCCAAAGACATGCAAGTGTTCATAAGACACTTCTTTACCTGTCCAGACTTGGTTAGGAACATTACATTTCAGTGCGACCGCTAGGGACATGTTCAAAACATGTACTGTTGTGTTGAGTGCCTCCCCCCAAAATGTCTTCGGCAGCTTGGCTTGTGACAGCAAGCTTCTGACCCTTTCGCACAAGGTTCTATTCATCCTCTCAGCTAGGCCATTCAGCTGAGGTGTCTTCGGAGGTATCGTTTGATGTCAGATTCCTTGCATCTTGCAGTACTAATCAAACGGACCTCTGTATTCTCCACCGTTGTCTGTTCTGATGCATTTGAGTTTCTTGCCGGTTTCTCTCTCCACCAGGGCATGAAACTCCTTGAACACTCCCAACAATTGATCTTTTCTCTTCAAGGTGTATGCCCAAGTCTTCCTTGAATGATCATCAATGAATATCACAAATACAGTAACCCACCAAGTGTTCGTGTCTGCATTGGACCGCATACATCTGAATGTATGAGATCAAGTACCTCCGGTTTCCGTTGAGGCGGAGAACTCTGGAAGGATACCCTGTTCTGCTTTCCAGCTATGCAGTGTTCACACTTCCGTAAGTGTGAGTTCTTCAATTCGGGAAGAACATTCCGTCTGTGTAGTATCTCCATCCCCGTTTGACTCATGTAACCGAGCTTTTTATGTCGTAGCTCGGCTGCCTCATTACTGTTAACTGTATTTATGCAACTATTGGAAATCTTAGCCTGCATCAAATACAGAGTTGAGTCTTTCTTACCTCGTGCCACCATCATTGATCCTTTAGTGAGCTTCCAGGTGCCGTCACTAGAGGTGCTGACAAAACCTTCATCATCCAGCTTGCCTGTTGAGATCAGGTTTAACCAGATGTCTGGGATGTGCTTGACTCCCTTCAACACTATCTTTTTCATGTTCTCTGTTTCAAGGCAGATGTCTCCAATACATACGGCTTTGGACTGTCCGTCATTCCTCATCCTTACAGCACCGTAGTCCCCTGGTGTGTAAGATGAAAAAAAATCTATGTGAGATGTGGCGTGTATGGAGGCGCCACTATCTATCACCTAACTGGTCTCGTGGCTGGCAGATTCACAACATCTTCTTCATATATAATGCAGAAGTCTTTGGAGGTCTTTTCGGTGGTAGTAGCAACTCTTTCTTGGTTAGAGTTATCATCTCTCCTGGACTGCTCGTTCTTCAGTTTGTAGCAATCCATCTTCATATGGCCTTTCTTCTTACAGTGATAGCACTCAATATCACTCGTTCTTGATTTCCCCCGATTCTTATCTGATCTCCATGGGCCTCGGCTTTTACTCCTCCCCCTTCTGGTGTTCTTCTCTGTCACTAGAGCTTCTGAGGTTGAGGTTGTTGCTGACTCATGCATTCTCGTCCTCTTTTCTTCTTCGAAGATCCTGGTCTTTGCCATCTCCATAGTGACTTTCCCATCTGCGGCTGAATTTATCACCGTAGATCTGAACGTTTCCCAAGATTCTGGTAACGTATTAATGAGTATTAAGTCATTTACCTCATCACTGAAGTCTATGCCCAATCCTGACAATTCTTTCATTGTTCCGAGGAAATCGTTGATGTGGTCCGCCACATCTGTACCTTCCTGGTATTTCAAACCCATCATCTTTTTGATGTAGTACAGCTTGTTGTTGTCAGTCTTTGCTCGGAAAAGCTCCTCCAGCTTTCTCCATAAAACACGTGCATTTGTTTCTTCACTGACACGGTTGACGATACTATCGTCGATCCACTGACGAATAGTACTGCATGTTTTCAGAAATACCGATCCATCATAGTCCTTCACATACAGAAGGTCTTTCATCCTTCCTCTCCATGTGAAATAGTTTGTACTGGTTAACAAAACCATTTTTCCGTTGCCTCCATCCATCATAAAAATTATAAGCAGAATTTCAAAAAACGGACCTCACCGGTGTGTCCGGAATGGTAAAAAATGGTGGAAATGACACTTCGTTTGTCAAAATCCGACACAAGGACCAAATTGCAAATTTCAGAAATTACAGGGGTCAAAGTACAATTTCCGAAAGTTCAGGGGCCAAAGTACAATTACGGAAAAGTTCAGTGACTAAATTGCAATTTCTGAAAGTATATGGGCTAAATTGTAATTTCCAGAAAGTTCAGGGACTTATCTGAAATTTACCAGACACCGCTGACGTGGCAGATGACTGGGCGCTGACGTGGCAGATGACTGTGCGCTGACTCAGCGCTGACTAGGTGGCTGTTCTGGACCTCCGATCGATCGCCGGAAAATATCACCGTGCTCGTCTCGCCGTGAAAAATCCGATGGTATGCTCAAAATCGATTTTCGACAACTTTCATCGGAACCGACTTTCCGAACCGAAGCTCTGTTTCTGAGTTTCGGGATCCTACCGTGGAACCTTAGCTCCTGATACCACTTGTTGTGATGAAACACATACAATAGAGGAGATGTGAGAGAAAATTCTTCTTTATTATCACACAAACAAAGAATTACAAAGCTTACAACCCTAAGCTTTACAAAAAACTTTCAACCCTCTTTATTCTCTATTCTTACAAATTGGGATTTCTGGGATGATTTTCACAAAACTATGGTGCTCCTTTTATAGTTGCCAAAACGTGTTGTCAGCTTCTTCAACACGTTTTGCTTTTGCCAGCTTCTTCAACAAGTTTTACTTTTGCCAGCTTCTTCAACAAGTTATTTTTGCCAGCTTCTTCAACAAGTTACTTTTGCTTGCTGACTCCAACACTTCCACCATGGCAAGCTCTGCGTGTTCCTTCTTGCTACCACGCACACCTTGAATGGGGTGTTGACGACTAATCCTTATCTGATTTTAATTGTGTAGTTGATCACTTATCAAGTAGTTTTAGATGCTTCTAATTTTTTCAGTTGTACAACTTATCTATAAGTTCTTCATACTAATCTTGTAAACTTATGTTATTGTTAATATATAAATATCTCCTCAAAGCTCATTAATGTTGGAGGCATTTCCATGACTTGCATTTTTTTATCATTTATCGATAGAAACTCCATTTTA
The DNA here is from genome assembly GCA_019454045.1 of Zanthoxylum bungeanum. Taxonomy (NCBI): domain Eukaryota; kingdom Viridiplantae; phylum Streptophyta; class Magnoliopsida; order Sapindales; family Rutaceae; genus Zanthoxylum; species Zanthoxylum bungeanum. Next base: position 23,028 of record SKCR01051360.1, read on the forward strand.
AGAACTCATTTAAAGTCTTATAAAATTCAAGATAATTCAGGACCGTCCCTGCTAAGGTCTATCTCATTCTCATTTAAAAATTAGTAAGGGAGAATTGAATGGCACAGCAAATTGAGCGGCCAAAAGGGTGGCACGAATTAATGATAACATTGTCTAAGAACTTGCTGATGACTTTATCTCTTCCTTTCCTGCCAAATCAATGTTCTCATAATAGGATCCAATTAAAGGTAAGCAAAATGTTGCAAATGAGACAAGTGAATGGTAATTAATTATTGATGATGATCAATCAATTCTTGTAACACGAAAAAGTTAAGAAATTAATTTCCTCGATAGTTAATTAGCTAGCTAGGGTTACGAAATTAAAGCTTATAATTATATGTATATGTATGTATGAATATGTTTACTTGCATGCATGCATGCATGCACAAGTACGTGCATAAGCAGAAGGTTTATGCAAAGAGAGGATTTCATGGTCCCCTACAAATATTGCACATGGAGATGTTTATTTATAGGACCTCCAGCTTCATGGTCGATGTGTTAATTCAGAATGTCGGCAACACTCTGTCTACTCAAATTAATTAAGATTAAATCAAGAGGTCCATACAGGGTTTAAATGAGAGAATTAAATGAATTTTCGGTACAAGTGATAAATTCTTATGTGTTGTGACTTGTTCCTTTATTTAAAAGTTGGTGTACGTTTTCATTGGAGCATATTTTGAAAATTGGATTTCAAAAAAAAAAAAAAAAAAACTCTAAAATACTTTTTAAATTATAAATTAGAAAAAATTATACTTATAGTTAATTAATGTGTGTCATCCAAAATAAAATTGCCCCAAAAGACGTGATTAAATTGGCAAACCATAAGTGTTTGCAAAACGTAGCGTTCGAGTCTGGATGAAATTAATGACACGTTGCAATTTTAAAGATTTAATCATCATTCAGTCAATAGGAAATACAAAATGTTCAAAGCAATAACATTTTAGAAATCATCAAGGCCATGCATATGCTCATGAATTAATTGTACAAAAACTAATCTACTACTTGTACGTTAACTCTTCTTTAATCCCCTTGCATATGGTTGGATTGCGTGGAAGGACTCCTTGTTGCCATCTGCTGTGTGCTTTGATTCACTTGTTGCCGAAAAAGTGCTGTCATCTTGTTGTACAACTCCACATTCATCGACTGCACCAAAATCCCATATCAATTCAATAACATCCTTATAGAAAAACAAATTAAATCTTTATAAATTGCCGTGTCAATATTTCATTGATAAGCGTAAATTCTTTATATTCATTTAACATACTTGGGCAAGTAAAGCACAATAGGGATCAGGCAAATGGACTGATGAGGCATTATTTGTGTCACCGGGGTCTGAATTTGATTGAGCTGGAGGGCAAGTAGCAATCATAGGGGGGACTATGAAAGGAGAAACCGTCCCCGCCGATGTATGGATGAGAGGAGGGAGAGATTGCGGAGCACTGCGGGCTGCGGCGGCGGCGGCGGCCATGGAGTTCATGTCAAGCATTCCCATGCCCATTCCTAAGCCAACTCCCATGCCCATGCGTGCTAGTAGAGACATTTGAAGTTGTTGCTGCATTCCTAAAGGCATCATCATGTTCATTTGGGGCATGTTGTTTCTCACATTGTTCATCATTTGCACTTGTGCTTGAAGTTGCTTTAAGTAGTCTATCACCTCATCCAGCATTGAAGCTTTATCTGTCTGCAATTTTATATATACACCAATTAAAAGTCATCAAGATATTCAATGTGTAGCTTTAAGGACTACAAGCAAGTTTACCCATTTGAATGTGTCACTTTGTTTTAACTTTTACAAAATCTTATGAATTATGATGATAAAAACTTAGAACAATTTATATGAAATATTTTATCTACATAAAAGATAATATTTTATTCAAAAAAAAAAAAAAAAAAAAGCTTTATAAGTTGTTACCTTGCTGGCATTGGGGACTAGCCTCTGAAGTGTTTTCAACTTTTGATTAATCCTATCTCTTCGTCTCTTCATAGAAAATGATTAATGTCATTGCAATTATTGTTTCTTGATACTGGATATGGGAATTTAATTAATGTAATTAATGATAACAACAAATGGCTATAATATAATATTGGAATTTACCCGCTCTGATTGATTATGGATAGCAGCAGCTCGACTTCGTCTCGACGAATGCGATCGGCCAGTTTTGGTCTCAAGATCATCATCTTGTTTTTCCTATATATTCATCAAAATTAATAAAGAAATAGATTTATGAAAGGTTGCTAACATATTGATTTGGATTCGGTGCTTAGCTATGTTTCTTAATTTAAATATAACTGAATTCTAACTGCACATTATTATTAAAAGATATGTAGTAGAAATATATGAAAACGTTAGCAAAATTCAGATCAATACGGGATATAAATTTTATATTTATATATAAAATAATGTTTCAATAAATATGTTATCATCATTTTAATAAAACGAGAATCAAATTAAAGGAAAAAATATAATTTAATTCCTTGACCGATATTTTTACTGTAACCTCATTCTCTATATATATTTATAACTTTACAAAATGGACATTGACAAAGCATATAATTAAGAGACCCAGAAGCATTATTAATTTATTTACCGATCCATCATGAAAAGCAGAATCTTCATCGGTGGTTTTGGTCTTATAGCTCTTAGGAGATTCATATGAAGCCCAAGTCATCAAAGTTGTGTCATTATTATTATCTCTAGAAAATGTCGCACTAGCACTAGCACATGCACTTCTATCTCCTTTCTCTTCTAGCATACCACTAAAGTTTCTTCCACCCTGATCGGAATCCGCCCGAGTCCGCTTCTCCAGCTGCCGCGGCACGACCGGTACCTGCTTCTTGCCGGAGGATGGCACCATATTGGAGCTAATTTTGGCCTGAGAGTTTCGGTGGTCATGTTGGAGTAAATTTAGAGTCATTTCTTTGTTCATGTTGTTGTGGTGGCATGTAATTGTAGCTTGATGAACTATTGACTCAAGTGTGTCATTGGACCTAACCCATGTGGGCTTAGCCGGAATGGGCCCACCAACACCAAGGCCGTGCTTGGCTAGCTGGCCATTTTCCCATCTTAGCTCTGCTACTTCATAGTTTGACAAGGACCTGAATTTCCACCACATGTTTCAAATCAATTAAGGCTGTTCTTTTTTAACTTTATTTGAAAAATCAACTGAGATTTACTCTATTTTCATGTTTTATGGAAAAAAGGTATGATAAATATGTTATTTATATGTTTGAAAATTATATTTATAAAATAATAATAAGGTTCAAAACTTTCTTCATCAATGGAAAACAATTTAAAACTTCTGTTTTTGGCTAGGTTAAAATAATACTTTCATTTGTTTATATATATGGAATTCTTGGTTTGGTATAAGAAGCAAATCAATGATGGTTCCTTCTTCAAAACTGATACATCATCCCTTTAAAGAAGAAACTAAAGATTGTTCCATTTAACAAATAGATAGATGAAAAAAGTTTAACAAAAATATTATGTAAAAGGGATGATAAGAATTAAGGTGGTAGATATATATAATGTGAATCTTTTCATGTGATCGATTATATAGATCATTTGATATTATTAAGTTCTATCCGAACTCAGTAACATAGTTGCAGTAATAATAGTAATAGAGTGTGGACACATACATGGGAAAAAGGTGACTGTTGTTGTTCACGTGAGAGGATGTGTTTGCTTCTGCTTCTGCTTCTGCTTCTGCTTCTGTTGCTGCGGCTGCTGCTGCTTCGACTTGTTGTTGTCTTTGTTGGTGCTTCAGATTCCAATTTGGTACTATACAGTGACTGTTCATCATGAATCATGTATATGAGAGTATGATTCTCTCTCTTTTCTTTATAGGATTGAGTTATTTCTCTGGGGAGATTTTTAGTTGTATATATTTTGCTAATTTGTCTTCTGGTCCCAATTTTGATTGTCACATTTTTTTTGGTTTGATTGTGATTTAACACTCAATATGTGGTGGCTACTTAATTTCTTTGAGATCGAGAGAGAATCGGATATCTTTTCCTTTCCCACTTTTATTATCATTCAATGTCACCACTAGTATTTAATATTTATTATATTCCTCTAATTTCCAGAGAGAATTGATAGGTGACCAGGAAGGATCAAGAGAAATTTAAATTTTTTTTTTTTTTTGGAAAATATAAAATCATTAAATTATAATTTCTAAATACATGAAAAGATTAAAAAAAAATTATATCTTCTATTTGTCCGCATTTTATTCACTTATCACTCCTCATCTTTAAAATACGACTAATTATTTAGGACCACTATTATACAGATGATGTGGTACCGACGAACCTACATTAATTTTCTTTTTACATTTAGCTATTTAATATTTTAAAAAATAATTAAATAATCATAAATGATCCTTGTCAATTTTAAAAACACCTAAAATATCACAGTTTCTTAAATATCTTATTTTATCATCCTTTTTCTTTTAACATTATCAACTTCTTTCTTTCTTATTTAAAAAAAAAAAAATTGATAAATTTACTACATAAATTTTCTCATTCTGTCTTTTAATTTAATAGTTTCCTTGGATTATAATAAATAGTCTAACAAAAAATTCAAAAAATTTCAATTTTTAGTAATAAATTAGTATAATGGATTAGGCTAATGAAGTAGAAAATAATAATAATGATGATAATAGTGAAGATGATGATGATGATAATAATAATAATAATAATAATTTTATGACATTTTAAAGTCTTTATAACAAAATCCAAATAACCATTAATGAATGACTCATAACTTAGTGTGTGAATAATAAATTATGTTATTTGGACTTGATATATTGAAGTAACTTTTCAAAATCTGGTAATAATATATCGAGGACAATTGTATCAATATTAATCATTAATTTATGATGAAATTTTCTTTTTATTAAAATTAGCCACTTAGAAAATAATTCTTAGGTATATCTTTATGTGGTACCACCATCATAGGGATAAAATAATACCATAAACCAATCATATGAGGTTGTATTAAATATAATTATATTTTATTTAGTTTTTTTTTTACCAATTTTATCTATGAGGTGAGATATTATTAGACTGTTACATGTATGACGATACCACCATTACATCATAAAATTTTATTATGCAACGGTGGTAATATGCGGGATGACTCTAAGTTTGGAGGTCTTAGACTAGTTCTAGAATACGTGGTCCCTTACAAAAAATAAAAAAGAAAAAAAAAAGAGATTTATTGGATTTTCTTATCGTAATGAATATTGGTTTTTCTTAGATTTAAGGCTTATAATTTTAACCCAAAATTTGGGGGTCAGTCAACCGTATGTAGATTGTCCTCAAGGCCTCCCATGATATCACGTCATTCATGTAATATTTTAATGATATCTTGCCACACGAATTAAAATAATAAAAAACTAATAAAAAAATTATGATTATATTTAATACAACTTTATGTTTTCTATATATTTATTAATTGGTAATATCGCGTTACCTCATACAACAATTGTATAAAAAAAAATCACTCCTAATTGATTTTTCAACTGTGACCATCACGGTTTTGGTCAAAAAAAATTATATATGGATGCAGAGAATTCGAATCATACCTATGCACAAATTTCAGAAACCCAATTACCAAACTTTCTTTGGGAGCCAAATCAAAAATTGCATCATAATAATAAATGCCCTTAGTCGGCCAGCCAAAGCTAATATTAGCAAAGACTGAAGAAATTGTCATCTTCATTGAATCCTTCCATTACCATTAATTTTAGCTTTTGACTATTTTCAACTTTTAAACAAATGTACTTTCAATCACAAACACAACACCATCCTTTCAAAATCATAAAGATTTTACACAAATATAATCTTTTTTTCTTTTCTTTTTTTCTTTTGATACACCACGTGGTGTAGGATTCAGAGAATCTAACGTTGAGGTCTTGCGTTCGAATTCAGAGAGTGTGTTTATTGTAAGAGTCTGGAACAGTCAGAGATTTTACCTGCTCCGCTTAAAATCGGAATAAAGGTGGCAGAAAAGCCAGGGCCCGATCCGGCCCGGACCGGACCAAAACCAAAAAAAAAAAAAACATATATATATATTGTAATATGTTTGTAGCATTTAAATTGTTAATTTATTGATAAAACTTTTGATTTATTTGTGAATTGTCTTTGCATATAGTGTGAATTTATTTTGTATTTGTATGTTTTTAATTTTTTTTAAAAACGTGCTGGATAAAGCCCAGGTCCGAGCTCGGCCTGGCCCAGAAGACAGCCGAGCCCGGGCTTTTTTTTTTTGCCGGGGTTCTGGGCGGGCTTATCAAAGCCCGGGCCCAACCCATTGTAACCCTTAATCCGGAATGAGTGGTTTGACGGTAAAGTTTCCGACGATTTTAAAAAAAAAAAAAAAAATTGCCGTTTTTTCAAATAAAAACTTTATTTATTGTCTTTTGATAAGAGTGTGGGTACATATAAGACAAAATAAAAATTGAATACAAGACAAGTTCATTTGCTTTTTCAATTTTGCACCAATTTAAAATCTTCAATTTTGTCAACTATGATGAAGACGACATGAATCATATCTCTATTCTCATTTAAGTTTCTTGGCTTACTTGCATGCATATCAAAGCAGAAAAATAACAACTTCATTATTTATTTATTTTTTTCCCTAGAGGAAAAGAAAATAGAAAATATTGTTAGTTTCCTAAAATGTCCTTGATGGGAACAAGAGCTTCCAATCATTTAGGTGTCAACGTCTACCCTCGATTGAATCCTCAATTCTCAGCCAGAAACTTGATTGTGGGTACCAATGGTCACGTGAATACAGCCATCCATTGCCACGTGGATGAGTTCTGTTGATCTCCACGTGTCACCATCACTCATTTTCTCACCATTATAACTATCATAAACTATCTCAACGCTCCCCCCCTTTGTTTTCTTCTCAATTTCACCTTAGTTTGACAAACAATCCACCATGTTAATTTCTTTGGGCAAATTAAATTAAATGAAAGTGCTCTCATTGCTGTTGCAGAAAAATAGTGTAATTTCTCATTTTGAGACATGTATAATATTATTTTAGAGTAATATTTACCTTTCACTATTTATTGAAAAGGTTATAGGGAAATTTACTTCATAATACAATAAAAAAATTTTAGAGATATAATATAACACTTTGTTGAATATTTATTTGAGAACTTTATTCAAGAGAAAAAATATTATATATATTATGAAAAAATCTTGTCTAATTTAATTGCATCCAAAAGACATGACTTTTAGATACAAAAAGTCATCTCTTTTAGCACCAAAAGACATCAAATCTGGTTATTAACTATTATATACTAGGTCGATCCCCGATGCGTCAGCGTAAGGCAATAATCGAACTAAAATGAATTCATGATATTCATATTTTATAACATCTTATATTGATAAATTAATCATCCTATGTTAAATATATGTCCAAATTCAACAACAATTGGATATATATTAAGTAGGGTTGGTAGTCGGTCAGGCTGGATTTGCTAATCTCGATGTCATCTTGATTATTTAATTGGGGCGAAAAATTATTTTGAATCTCTATCGAATCTTTCAATCCGAACAAAAATCATTCCAAATCTCACACGAATGGTATGCGATTCAGATTTTTTATGCATTGAGTCGGGAGGTATCATAAATTCGGATAAAAATTATTTCAAAACCTGTACCAAATGATACGAGATTCCGAATCCTGATCGGTGTAATACCCCGCCATTGGAAAGACTTACCGGCAGGATACGTGGATAACTCGTCTCCATGAGCCTCAAAATTTACGAGGGTACCGGTAGACTCCCTACGCCCCCACGAAGGTGTGGGAATTGACAGAATTCGAATCAGTTCTCCCAAGAAAATCTATAATTATCCATCCAAATATTTTCCTCTCATTTTATGTGAAACCGAGTGCAAATCGAAAAAACCTCTGCCGCAGCATCGTAGTACTCGTCAAGGGCTTCGATTTGGTGGGTGGTTCGACATGTGGATCAAAACGATGAGCTATAATCGAGACTTGGAAGCTCGCATATTTCTTTCTCATTTTGCGTCGCTTCCGACAGTTTGGGGATGGCCGCCGACCACTTTGGCAAGGGGATGCCTCGGCGCACCAGCCGGTACCATTCTGCCCGCTGGTGGTGGTCGGAGTGGTGGCCGGCGTGGCAAAATACCAAATTATGCGATTTGAGGGTGTGGGTGTCGTGTAAATGAATCTTTGAAGCTTTTTTTCCTTTTTGTGAGCTTTGGAAAATATAAATATTTATAGACAATTCTGAAAATTATAATCTGGTCCCTGCTACTTTGCAAATAAGTCATTATACATGTATTCCTTCTAAAATTCACATTTTTGAGGCACTTCTGACACGAATTTCGTAAAGTATTCAACACGAAAGTTGTTCTTCTTCGAAAGGCCTTTCCAACAGATTGATAATCAACTTAATCGAAGTTCGATTGCTATTTTTATAGCTGAAATATCAAAACTTACTCCATATTCTAAAAATCGCAAAGTCAAGTCTTTCGAATTTCACGATTTCTAATATAACAAGATCACTCTTTAAGAAATTAGAAGATATTTTCCTCCCTTTCTATTTCTCGGTAAGCGATTATGCTCGTTTCAATGCCTAAACTTTTAATCTCCGATATCGTCTCATTCTAAGACTTAAACTTCAATTTGAGAATCTTTCAGTACTATTCCAAAAACTCAGGATATTACAATCGATATTTGAGATTTTTTGTCAATCATAATATTGAAGCTTAAAGTGGCTACATTTTTAATATTTGAATTATTTTTATCTTATTTTGTAAATAAGTAAATTAATTAAGTGTACAAGTTTTAATATTGAATAATGGAATTGCATTTGCATATATGATACATTCTGTTGTTTATTTGTTTGTAGAAGTTTATAAATTGATTGTGACAAGTAGCAAAATCCCAGCCAAGTGCTCGGTCCAATGGGTTGAGCTTAGCCTCTCATTTGAGATATCATGGTTCAACTCATGAGAGTAATATTTGTAAAAGCCAGAGATAACACTGGATTTTGCCCACTCAAACCAGACTCCATTCACTCCTGATATGAGATATGGAGGAGTTTGTTGGAAAATGCTTATGAGTAAGCATTTTGAGGCACAATTTCAAGCATGGTCCACTTCATGTTAGTGGTTGTTATTGAATGATTCGGATACTCCTCCGTGAGTAGTTCGAAATGGTATATTCATATGCTTAAAATGGTGCTTTGGTGAATGAGAAATTGTTGCTCAAAGTTCACCCATTGGTGTTGGAAAATAAAGAGAAATGTGCTTGTCCCACATGGGAAAGCTATTAGAGATAAGTTGTGTTTATATATGATTGCTCATATGTAGATGGGTAAGAGTTATAAGGATAGAGGCTCTCTCTACGTGCGCGCGCAGGGGGGTGCAAATCAAAATCCGAATAGGCTTGGCTCGTGTGCACCCGCGCGTCATGCGTACACGAATGCCGGACCAAATTGTGCGGGCCCGACCCAGCCAATTTTTACAAGTCTCTTTAATTTTTCCAAGCCTTTTGAAGTTCCATAACAGTTGAATTAATGATATTAATTAACTTGGTGGTTACAAGCAAATGGAAGGTCTCTCACTCATGTTTTGCGTGTTTAATTTCTATTTAAAGTGAGCAATGCTGTGATTTTCATTTGGAGCAGAGAATAGAAATAATACACAGTACTTTGTGTTGGGGTTGGTGCTCCGAGTGCCAATCCGGATCGTATTTATGTCCGATTCATAAATACGGACAGTTCAATTTTCCATAATATTACCAATTTTACTGGTAGCACCCTTGTTTTTTATACACTTATTCGATCTAATCTCGATTAGATTGAAACTGAATCTGATTTAGTGATACGTGTATATTAGACAAAGACCCTAGGATTTACAATATAGTGCGCAGTTACAACATAGTTTGTAATTGACATTGGGAAGCACACTATTAGTTGTATATCCTTAAATAAAGTTCCTGATCAAGATTTACTAACACGGGTCGGTTAGTAAAATCCGCTGAGACCAATACATGTCGTATATCGTGACTTGGTCCGATGGTTTATCCCAGTGAACCATGAGTCTCGGGAGACTCGTATAGACATGTAGGTGTTTATTTGATAAGACACCGAACGACTCACTGAAGGTTTCCTAATAGATGGTACACCAACGTCAATAGGAACCTTCTCGAGTTGAGCGAGCATAGTGGTCCTTCGACTTGAGATACCACAGTGGGATTTATGAGTTATCCTCCACACTTTGATGGCAGTCACGTCAACGATCTAGTCATGATCAGACCTCCGCCTGTTCGTTGGGTGTGGACTGATGCTCATGATATCCAGTGCGTATCAAGATATGATCTGTCAGTCCTGTGTACAGGGTATATGCATCCTCACGTGTTTACGATCTAGTAAATCCATGGCCGTGGTATAACATCGGAAACCAGTTCCGAGTGTTATTTCGTGATCGTAAATTAAAAGTCGACTGTATTATACCGAACGGATTTGACGTTCTGATCTATATCCCAGGAATAATACGGATAGCCTGTGACGGAGAGATTATACGTATGCTATGACCTCGACTTGTATAGTTTAGCGAGATTATCCGTGGTCGTCATAATCCATGAGTGGGTGGATTATGGACACGAAATTGGATTTCATGACAGATAAACCTAAACTTAGAGAGTCCCACAATATGAAGTGTACTCGTTGAGCACTTGGGCAACGCGATATGAATAATACAGATTTTTATTTTACTTCACCAGATTAAGTAAGTTAATTCAGATCATTTAATCGGTTAAACGATAACACATGCATTAAGGGATTTTATCCGCTAATAATTATTGTGTATTTGTATTTGATACATAATACGATTAGATACACATTAATTATTCGTTAAATGAGATTTTGACGCATGCCATAAATATATGTATTTGTTATTTAATGTAAATAAAAATACATATATGCTTGTTATTTAATTATTTGTTTATTTAATTGTTAAATAGTTAAATAATTGAAAAATTAAATCTTATATTATTTTGTCATAATGCTATGACAAATGGTGAGATTTAATTGGTAACACATGGCATAAATGAAATACACTTTATTTGTGTCCATTTTGATTGGATATTATAAAGTATATATTGATTTTTATTTGATAAATTAAAAGGATAAAAATTGTCCATTTTTTGACCAAATTTTCGGTCATGTATAAAAGAATAGAAAATTGTTTTTTCTTTACCTCTTTCATGCTTACCCACTGCCGAATAAGCTCCTTAAAATGGGTTTACAATTGTTTTTGAAGAATCCATGGATTTTGGAGGAAAAATCAAAGAAAATGCTAAGGTTCAAGTGGATTTAAGGTAAGTCTTCATAACCTTAAGCTTGGAAATCTTGATTTCTTGTTTCTTCATGATTTAGAAATGTTCTAGGATTCCTCAAATCTGAAATTTTTCGGGCTTTTGTTGTTTGATGGTGGATTGGAAGAGAATATGCATGTGTGAAGTATAAATTGGATGAAATTAGTGTAATTTTAGGCCAATTTAATCAATTGTTGTAGGACAACTTTGTTGTCATTCTAGAGTGTGATAACCACTCTTATTATGCCTAGAATTGTTCTAGAGTGATTCATATGTGTGGTGGGACTCAATTGGTGTTGGATTAATTAGATTAATCTTTGTGAAAATTGGATTAAAGCATGAAAATTTGGTCAATTTACCTTCTGGATCAGATCTGGAATTTTCAGTGTATATATTGATGTATTTGATGTTAAATTAATGTTATGGATGCATTTAGGGTGTTGGCAAAATTGCCGGAAAGTGTTTCCGACTTGAAATAAGTGAAAACGGCCAAAAACAGCGTTACCGGGTGGATTTTAAGCCAATCGGGTGACGGCTGTGAAAACAGTGATTCCGTCACTGTTTGGGCAGCCCATGAACTTCCCCGACACTATTGGATCTGACTTGGGCAGTTTCCATAAGTGTTGGGTAGTCGGTTTGGTCAAAAATGCGTTTTAGGCAGTTTTGCGGAAAAATATTTTTCGTAAAAGTTTCGTGAAGTTTCAACAATATTTATGTTAATATATGATATTAAATAAATTAGTTTAGGTAATATATGAATAAATTATTCATATTAGATATTGAATAATTTATTCGGTATTTTGAAAAAAATTTAAAATACGATATCGCCCGGACCCGCGCTTCCGCTGCGCCCATCACCCAAAACCCCAACACTTTGCCTCGGTTTTCTTTATTTTTTTTGTAAAGGAATAGTTCAAGCACTTTTGTGGTTTGTTGGAAACGAGTTTGGTGGTGCCCTTACTCGTTCATTTTCCGTTGCATCCTGGGAAACAATCGTCTCACGTTTTACTGCACCATCGGTAGGGGACGAATTTATTTTAAGGAGATTGTTGACATCAACAAGCTTCGAAGGAAGAAGTAGTGGTTCGGTTCGGTACGGTCAGAGGTAGAGGATAGTGAAGCAGTGTTCGATTCTGGCTCAACTTCATCGGTCAGAGGTTCGGTCAGACGTAGGCTCACCTTCAACAGACGTCAGGGTCAGACACATGCTCGTCTTCAGCGTACATAAGTTTCAGACGCAGACGCATTCGAGGTAGAGGCACAACGGTTTCAGAGGCAGACGCACATTGCCTTCTGAGTCAGACGCATCTCCAGGGTCTTCCGTCAGACACATCATGGTCTGCCGTCTGACGCATCCGTCAGGCGCATCTGCATGGGTCTGCTCTCAGGGTCTGCTTTCAGGTTATGCTCTCAGGGTCTGCTGCGTGGGTCTGCCTTCAGGGTCTGCCTTCAGGGTCTGAACCAGAGTCTGCTCAACATGGTGTTTTGCTCATCAGGGGCTGATTCGGATTTTCCCCAATTACCAATCAAAATATTTGTAATATTTGTAATACAGTCTTAAAATAAATTCGGTTATGTGGATATGGAAATCTGTCCAAACATAGTTGATCCGAATGTGGCAGCCTCTTTGGCTGACCAGAATGTTGTGGCAGCCCATGTGGCTGACCAAAGTGCAGTGGCAGCCTCTTCGGCTGGCCAACTTGCTTCAGCCTCTGGGCTTAATATGGCAGCCGTTGAGGCTGGCCAATATGTTGCTGCCTCTATGGCTAGACAACATGTTGGACATGTGAGCCATGTCAATCCTGCTGCGGAAAAACCTGAAAAATTCACTGGTCAGATTTTCAAAAGGTGGCAACAGAAGATGTTCTTTTACTTGACCACGTTGAACCTTGTGAGGTTCCTAAAGGAAGATGCTCTTGTACCCAAAGAGGGTGAGATTGATATTCAAGTGATCAGTGTCATTGATGCTTGGAAACATTCTGAATTCCTATGTCGGAATTATGTGCTGAATGAGCTAAGTGATTCATTGTACAGTTTGTACGCCAGAATGAAAACAACAAAAGGGCTTTGGGAATCTTTAGATCGAAAATATAAAACTGAGGATGCTGGTACTAAGAAATTTATCGTAGGCCGATTCTTAGATTTTAAGATGGTTGATTCCAAAACTGTGTTAAGCCAAATACAAGAACTACATATTATTCTAGCAGAAATTCATGCTGAGGGGATGGTTTTAAGTGAAACCTTCCAAGTAGCCTCGATAATTGAGAAACTACCACATGGTTGGAAAGATTTCAAGAATTATCTAAAACATAAGCGAAAAGAAATTAGCATTGAAGACTTGGTTCTTAAGCTCAGAATTGAGGAAGATAACCGAGTATCTGACAAGAGAGGAATATCTCATGAGGCCAAGGCAAATGTTGTTGAACATGGCCATAAGAACAAGAACCTCAAGAAAAAGGGTCAAAGATGGGCCCTAAAGGAGGAGTTTCCAAGAAATCCAAATTTCAAGGAAGATGCTTCAACTGTGACAAAATGGGTCACAAGTCTTCTGAGTGCAAACTGCCGAAGAAGAAAAAGAAACAAGAGGCTAATGTGATAGAAAACATGACTCAATATGTTTCAGACATTAACCTCTCTGCTGTGATTTCTGAGGTGAATCTGGTGGGTTCTAACCCAAGAGAGTGGTGGATTGACACTGGTGCCACTCGACATGTGTGCTCGGATAAGAGCATGTTTTCTTCATTTGAGCCTGTTGGTAATGGGGAAAAATATACATGGGAAATTCAGCAACATCTGAGATTGAAGGTCTAGGAAAGGTGGTTCTGAAGATGACCTCTGGGAAAGAGTTGACTTTGAACAATGTTCTGTATGTACCAGAAATACGGAAGAATCTTGTGTCTAGATCGCTTTTGAACAAGCATGGATTCCGGATTGTGTTCGAGTCTGATAAAGTAGTTTTGACTAAAAATGAGATGTATGTGGGAAAATGGTATGTAACTGATGGGCTCTTTAAGCTCAATGTAATGGTTATTAAACCAAAAATATCAATAAAGCTAGTTCTTCTGCTTATATTATTGAGTACTCTAATCTATGGCATGGTAGATTAGGACATGTTAATTTTAATTCATTGCAGAATTAATTAACATGAATCACATTCCCAATTTTAAAATTGATAACATACATAAATGTGATACTTGTGTTGAGGCAAAACTAACTAGATCATCTTTTCATAGTATTGAAAGAAACTCTGAACCACTTGATCTAATTCATACCGATGTATGTGATTTTAATTCAATACAATCGAGAGGCGGTAATAAATATTTTATTACCTTTATTGATGATTGCACAAGATTTTGCTATGTGTATTTGATGAAAAGCAAGGACGAAGCTATAGAGAAATTTATTCTCTATAAGAATGAAGTTGAGAACCAACTAAATAAAAGAATTAAGGAGTTAAGAAGTGATAGTGGTGGTGAGTATGTTTTTCCTTTTGAATCACTTTGTGAGCAAAATGGAATCATACATCAAACCACATCTCCTTATTCACCCCAATCCAATGAGATTGCAGAACGGAAGAATCGTACCTTGAAAGAGATGATGAACGCTATGTTAATCAGCTCTGGCTTACCTCAGAATATGTGGGGAGAAGCTGTTTTATCAGCTAATTACCTTTTAAATAAGGTACCACCAAAAGAAGCAGGGAAAACTCCTTATAAAATGTGGAAAAGAAGAGTACCTTCCTATAAATTCCTACGAGTGTGGGGGTGTTTTGCCAAGGTAGTCATTCCTCCACCTAAGAAGGTGAAGATATGACCAAAAACTGTTGATTGTGTTTTCATAGGATATGCACATAACAATAATGCTTATCGATTTCTTGTGCATGAGTCTAATGTACCAGATATTCACAAGAATACGATAATGGAGTCGAGGAATGCATCATTTTTCGAATACGTTTTTCCCTGTAAAACTAATTCGAATTCAAATGTGCACAAACGGGCACATGAGACTATCATTGAAGATAATCAGGACCAAGAACACATAAATGTTCCAAAGGATCAACAAGTTGTTGAACTTGAACCAAGACGTAGCAAAAGAGCTAGAACGGAAAAATCATTTGGTCCAGATTTTCTGACATTTTTGCTAGAGAATGATCCTCAAAGCTATAACGAAGTTGTAAGGTCAGCTGATGGTGCTTTGTGGAAAGATGCCATCAATAGTGAAATTGAATCCATCTTACAAAATCACACATGAGAGTTAGTGGATCTTCCTCCAGGGTGTAAACCTTTAGGGTCCAAGTGGATTTTCAAAAGGAAAATGAAGGCAAATGGATCAATTGAAAAGTACAAAGCAAGACTTGTAATTAAAGGTTACAGACAACGTGAAGGTCTTGATTACTTTGATACTTATTCTCCTGTAACGAGAATAAATTCCATAAGGATGATACTAGCGATTGCAGCTTTGCGCAATCTTGAGGTACATCAGATGGATGTGAAAACAGCCTTTCTGAATGGAGATTTAGATGAAGAAATCTACATGGAACAACCTGAAGGCTTTATAGCTTCAGGATAAGAAAAGAAAGTCTGTAAGTTAGTTAAATCCTTATATGGATTGAAACAAGCTCCGAAATAGTGGCATAAAAAGTTTGATGATATCATGTTGGCAAATGGTTTCAAAATCAATGAATGTGATAAATGTATATATGTCAGAGAGGCATAAGTTGGCTATGTCATTTTATGTCTCTACGTTGATGACATATTGATTGTCGGGAGTAATGTTAAAATGGTGAAATCTACCAAGAATATGCTGAAATCTAAGTTTGACATGAAAGACATGGGTCTAGCAGATGTCATTCTGAGAATAAAGATCTCGAGAAGTCCAGATGGACTTATTCTTGATCAGTCGCACTATGTGGACAATATTCTTGGTAAATTCAACAATGATGATTCTGCTGTGGCTAGAACTCCTTTAGATGTGAGTTTACATCTATCAAAGAATATGGGAAAGAGTATATCTCAAGTAGAATACTCTAGAGTGATCGTGAGTTTAATGTATCTATCGAGTTGTACAAGGCCTGATATAGCCTGTATAGTAAACAAGCTCAGCAGATATACGAGTAATACAAGGGTTGATCACTGGAAAGCAATAGTGATAGTACTTAGGTACCTACGTTTTACTCGTAATTATGGGTTGCACTATCATAGATATCCAGTCGTAATCGAAGGATACAGTGATGCAAACTGGATATCCGATATGAAAGACTCAAAGTCTACCAGTGGCTATGTGTTTACACTAGCAGGTGCAGCTATATCTTGGAAGTCCTCCAAATAGACTGTGATAGCCAGATCTACAATGGAATCAGAATTCATTGCATTAGATAAGTGTGCTAAAGAAGCAGAATGACTTCGAAATTTTCTAGAGGATATTCCAAGTTGGCCTAAGCTATTGTCAGCAATTTGCATTCATTGCGATAGTCAATCTGCAATTGGAAGGGCACATAACAATATGTATATGGTAAGTCTATACATATTCGTCGTAGACACAATACCGTTAGACAATTACTCTCTACTGGAGTTATTTTGATTGACTATGTAAAGTCAAATGATAACATTGCGGATCCGCTAACCAAAGGGTTAAACAGAGAGTTAGTTGTGAAATCATCGAGGGGAATGAGACTAAAGCCCGTTAGATAAATATTTATTACGAAGGAAAACCCAACCTTGTTGACTAGAGATCCCAAGATCTAGGTTCAATGGGACAACCTACTCGTAAAGGACATAATTGGTTCACTGTGGGGGTTACCCTATAGTCCATTCCTATAGTGATATGAAACAGTGATGCTCGTATGGATAGAGGTTAAGCAAAGGCTTTTAATGATTCTTATGCGTCGGGAATCCGAGCAGAGTATTACGAGATACTCTTAAATAAGAAATCACCTATGTGAGAGAGAAGTGGGGCCGCTTCAAAGGGAACTGTACGGGGCACAATTCTTAGAAACTCTTGCAGAACCAGGTAGATGTTCATGGCTAAAATGAACATAATAATGAGAACTCATATGTGTTAGGTAAAATATCTATGTGATATATGTTCTCCATTTACATGAACGGCAGTACAGTTCAATGACATCGTGTCCACTGTCAGCCAGTAAATGAGATATATTTTCACAAGGGAAGGTTCAAAGGCTGAGGCCTACCTATCCTATGCACGTGTTGAACCGTTGAACTCTTCTAGGTCAAAATAAAATGTTCATAAAATATTTTTATTTGACGTTTTTTCGCCAATTTCATTCATGTGGGGATTGTTGGAAAATGCTTATGAGTAAGCATTTTGAGGCACAATTTCAAGCATGGTCCACTTCGTGTTAGTGATTGTTATTGAATGATTCAGATACTCCTTTGTGAGTAGTTCGAAATGGTATATTCATATGCTTAAAATGGTGCTTGGGTGAATGAGAAATTGTTGCTCAAAGTTCACCTATTGGTGTTGGAAAATAAAGAGAAATGTGTTTGTCCCACATGAGAAAGCTATTGGAGAGAAGTTGTGTTTATATATGATTGCTCATATGTAGATGGGTAAGAGTTATAAAGATAGAGGCTCTCTCTACGTGCACGCGCAGGGGGGTGCAAATCAAAATCTGAATAGGTTTGGCTCTTGTGCACCCGCTCGTCATGCGTACACGAATGCCCTACCAAATTGTGCGGGCCCGACCCATCCAATTTTTGCAAGTCTCTTTAATTTTTCCAAGCCTTTTGAAGTTCCATAACAGTTGAATTAATGATATTAATTAACTTGGTGGTTACAAGCAAATGAAAGGTCTCACACTCATGTTTTGGCGTGTTTAATTTCTATTTAAAGTGAGCAGTGTTGTGATTTTCGTTTGGAACAGAGAATAGAAATAATACACAGTACTTTGCCTCGGTTTTCTTTGTTTTTTTTTTTTTGTAAATGAAGAGTTTAAACACTTTTGTGGTTCGTTGGAAACGAGTTTGGTGGTGCCCTTACTCGTTAGTTTTCCGTTGCATCCTGGGAAACAATAGTCTCACGTTCTACTGCACCATCAGTAGGGGACAAATTTGTTTTAAGAAGATTGTTGACATCAAAAAGCCTCAGAAGAAAGAAGCAGTGGTTCGGTTCGGTACGGTCCGAGGCAGAGGATAGTGAAGCATTGTTCGGTTCTAGCTCAACTTCATCGGTCAGAGGTTCGGTCAGACGCAGGCTCGCCTTCAGCAGACGTCAGGGTCAGACGCATGCTCGTCTTCAGCGCACATCAATTTCAGACGCATACGCATTTGAGGTAGAGGCACAACGGTTTCAGAGGCAGACGCACATAGCCTTCCGAGTCAGACGCATCTCCAGGGTCTTCCGTCAGACGTATCAGGGTCTGCCATCAGACGCATCCGTCAGGCGCATCTGCGTGGGTCTGCTCTAAGGGTCTGCTGCGTGGGTCTGCCTTCAGGGTCTGAACCAGGGTCTGCTCAACAGGGTGTTTTGCTCATCAGGGGCTGATTCGGATTTTCCCCAATTACCAATAAAATATTTGTAATATTTGTAATACAGAGTTTCCCGGTATTTCAAAAAAAAAAACATGGTAGCAAATGTGTTTCATATCAAGCATATATAAATTCATTTTTATCCATATTTATTTTTTAATGAAATAAGATCCCCTCTTATGTCTTAATCAAAATAAAATTTTCATCCCATCCATGCGATGCTGGGTTTGAACCATAGAATGTTAGAAAAATAATTAATTAATAGAAAATTTTGAACGTGTATTCATTGTCTTTAAAGAAATTATGTCCTCATTACGTTGTTGTTGGGATAATGACAAATTTCTTCATGATATACAAAGGCAAATAAAATTTCTAGATATGAAACTGCTTTGAAACGACACAAGTTTTAGCTTAGGTCGTTAATAATTTAAATAGAAACTGCTAAACAATTAGTAACTGTTAATTAATTAAAAATCAAATAAATAATTAAAATGTTTAATTAATTTCGAAATTTAAATCTCAATCCCAAGGTACCTCAAGACTCAAGTGTTAATCTTTTACTCTTAAATATTTTACTGACTGAACTAGCTGCTATAAAAAAAAAAAAGGTACTAAAATCATGTGTATGTGGATTTTTTAGAACAGTAGATGTATCATTTCGTGTTATAATAATTTATAGATGTATCATTAATATTTTCCAGAATTGTTGTTGAATTAATGCATGAATGGCTGATAAATTCTGATAATATTTGAGAATTGAGAGTGCTTTAATAACTGATAATACTGCTTGGCCTTGTCAATTAAAGCTATGCTTTGTGGGGGTTTATATGCTTGGGAGCAAATCAGCAACTATATCACAAAGCTTTGAATAAATTAGCATATTTATGGTTAATTTAGTAATTGTACGGGCCAAATTTGGGCTAAGGGTATTTTTGACTTTTCGCTTCAGACCCAATATCAAATGTGCCCCAGTTCCCCTTAACAGTTCCCAAAATAGACTCAAGGCCCAATTACCTTCTCAGGCCCACGCACAAAGGGAAGGCCCAACATTCATCACCCATCAATCTAAAGACCCAAGACCCTCAGAGGAAGCCCATTTTTATAAGCCTATATTGGTCCAAGTTGTTTCACAAGCCCATACCCAAGAAAATATCTTACCTAAATAACATCATAACCCATCATGTGCCAACCCACGAAACGCTCGGACTCATAACTACCCCCTTTATGGATCAGTCGTTTCCAGCATCAAACGGACGAGCAATTAAATGCATTAAATATACACGCCTCTCGAGTGCATATAAATAAGAGAAGAAGTCTACAAGGGAATGGGGCATTACAACTCTCAGCTTAATCATATTCTCCAGAATCCTCTGGACCTCCGACCTACCGCCCTCACGACAATCCACGGTGATCAAGGTAGCTTTTGACCTTGCGCTTCCTTCTATTGTATTTACAGCTCATTCTCATTTCTGACTTGGGCGTCGGAGTGCCTACGGCACCCACCACAACTGGTGGGAAGACTCTCCACGCTTACTCTACCTCTTGTTTTGTAGGATCGCTAGTGTCCCCAACCTACAAATTCTCGATTGTGGACCTTGAGCGAAAATCATCGACTACAATTTGGCGCCCACCGTGGGGCATTAGCGATTTATAACAAACAAGCCTTTATTCAGTCTACGGATCTTGCGAACGTAACTATGGCTTCGAGCAGCGAGCAATCAGATCACCTAGCTAGCCAACTAGCCATCCTCCAAGAACAACTGCGAGTTCTGGAAGAAGAAAATTCGGCCATGAAAGTTTCCAATTCCGACCTCCAAAGACAGTTGGAACATATTTCATCCACCTCCAGACAAAGAGGAATCACAGACCTTCCCAATCGTCCAGACCCTCGATCCAACTTGATGGAGACAATCAATAATGGAGCAGGCAACATTCCTCTTGAAGATCATCCAACTAATCATGAAAGGGGTCAACATACTCCGCCAGTCGAACAGACACAGCATATGTGCAAGGAGATTGAGGAATTCAATGAGGCAATTCTATCCAGCCTGTCAGGCGTCAGGCTACCTTTGAAGAAAAGTAGAGCGGGTGCAATCTCAGATACTCCATTTCTAGGAGCAATCAATTCCATCGAACTTCCACGAAAGTTCAGTCCACCCGATATGAAATTATACGATGGATCAACTGACCCAGACGATCATATAATTCATTACAAGTAAAAGATGATGTCTACAGTCCTAGCACCGCATCAAAGAGAGGCTGGTATGTGTAGAGGGTTTAGTGAGACATTGGCAGGCCCAGCCCTCACGTGGTTATCAATCTATCGTATCGATCGATTGGGTCCTACTAAGAATTGGCTGACAAGTTTGTGGAACACTTTGCTAGCTCCTGCAAACTCGAGAAGACCACAGATGACCTCAACATCATCCAACAACGGAGGGGAGAATCTCTGCGAAACTACGTGGCGCGCTTCAACAAGGAAAGAATCACAATCCCAGACCTCCATCAGCCGACGGCAGTGGAAGCCTTTAGGAATGGGTTGATGGCTGACAGCGGGCTCTACAAGAAGTTGACCAAGAACCGATGCTACACCATAGACCAGGCAATGGCCAGTGCTCGAACAAAAATTAGATAGGAATAAGGTAAAAGGAACAAAAAGAGAGAGAGTTCGTCTAGTCTACTAGGGGATAAGAAGACATATCCATCCAAGTGACCAAAATAATTTAGCAGGTGAGGTCATCAGTCAGTCGACCAAAGAACTTATCGTGGAAGGGATATTCGTCCTCTCGACATGGACTTCAGTCACAGACCATCATCATTCAACAGTAAAGAGAAAGCTTCTTATGGCACCCCCAGACTCCCAGATTATAACTTCACCATATCACCGGGTGAACTTGTCTCAGTCCTCAGGAAGATGGGAAGTGAAGTAAAGTGGCCTTCACGCTCCAAGGAAGGCTCTGCGAGGAAATACACTAGTAAGTGGTGCGAATTCCACCGGGACTACGACCATATGACAGCTGATTGTATAGCACTGAGATTGGAAGTTCTGGAGCTGCTAAATAAAGGGCATTTGAAAGACCTGCTCACGGAGAAAGGAAAAACAGTGATAGCGAGGAGAGACGATAGAGGACAGCAAAAAGATGGACCATTACCACCCCTACCAATAAATAACACTGTTAACTTCATCTCAGGAGGATCAAAAGTCAATAGGATCTC
This sequence comes from Zanthoxylum bungeanum, assembly GCA_019454045.1. NCBI lineage: Eukaryota > Viridiplantae > Streptophyta > Magnoliopsida > Sapindales > Rutaceae > Zanthoxylum > Zanthoxylum bungeanum. The sequence continues at coordinate 45,129 of SKCR01051360.1, forward strand.
CTATTACGCGGCGAAGCGACATACCAAGATGGCAACTATTGTCGCATCGCATTCTTTGGTGATGACAGTGGGAGACTACACCGACTTGGTAATTGAATTCAATGATGACAAAATATCCAGTCATAAAAATCCCCATCACGACGCGTTGGTGATATCTTTACAGGTAGCCAATTTCATGATCAAGAGAGTGCTAGTCGACACAGGGTCATCAGCCAACATCATCTTCCTAACCGCCTTTACTGACATGGGAGGAGGATTGGAGAAAATAAATCGTCGGTCGACGGCCTTGATAGGCTTCAGCGGGGAATAAAAATTCCCAATGAGGGAAATCTCTCTTCCAGTATACGCTAGCGGGGTCAATAAAATAACCATATTTCTGGTCATGGACTGCCTTTCAGCCTACAACCTGATAATGGGACGACCATGAATTCATGATATGAGGACTACCTATCACCATGTGTTGAAGTTCCCCACCAAATGGGGTGTCCAGGAAATTAAAAGAGACCAACTTGCTTCCAGAAGTTTCTACCAGACGACCCTGAAAGTAAAATCCCAGTCAGCATAGCAATTACAGGAAGGGTCTTGTCGAATCAACACTGACTCTCCCAAAGTGGAAGAGCTCGATGAGGTCCAAATCCATCCACTCTACCCAGACCATAAAACCCAAGTGGGTGCCCACCTCGATCCCGCGCTACGCGCCGAATTGATTGATTTCCTCAAGGAGAGACACGACTGTTTCGCTTGGTCACATGAAGATATGACAGGAATAGACCCAGAGATGATTACCCACAAGCTACATGTGGATCCAAACTACCCACTTGTCAAACAAAAGAGGAGGAAGTTCGCTCCAGAAAGGAACCAAATCATCGACAAGGAAGTTTGAAAGTTGTTGGAGAATGGGCCATTAAATAGGTCCAATATCTGGAATGTCTCGCTAACGTCGTGGTAGTACGCAAGAAGAATGGCAAATAGCGAGTCTGCATTTATTTCACAGACCTGAATAAGGCTTGTCCAAAATATTCTTTCCCACTCCCTCATATCGACTCGATAGTTGATGCTACAGCTAGGCATGAATTGCTAATTTTCATGAACGCATATTCAGGCTACAACCAAATCCTCATGCACCCTAATGACCAGGTGTGGGACACAGAAACTGAGCGACGCCGTTCCTAGGCTCGCGGCACTAGTTGGGAAGGATTACATAACATGGAGTCGCCACCCGGTGTGAACCGGGACAAAGATTTAAGGCCGCACTCACCCCTCGCAAGGGAAGACCTCAAACCGTTGGGTTCGGAATGGTCCCTTACTTATGTCACTTGTAATGAAAGGATTCATGTAATAATTTAACTAAGCTTAAGTAACACTTATTTCCAATAGTATCATGCTTCTCTAAATTCTCATATGCAAAATAAAACTTATGTGTACGCTTTTACATATATCTCATATTTAAAATTGCATGCTTAACATATATCAAGATAGCAACGAACATACAAATTTACATATCACATTCAGGAAAACGCAAGCACACATATTGACCCTACAAGCACACATATGGGCACTTTTCCAAGCGGTACGTGGAATTGTAGCCCAAGTACAGACCGCACACTACACCGTCCATTCGAATCGACTACGGAATTTACGTCTGGGTTTCCATCCGATATACCGCAAGAAATAATACTCAAATGTTATCATGACATAAGCATACGAATTGTGACACATTTGCATAAGAAATATCAACCAATAGGCAATTATGCATGAATATAATAAGACAGACTCAGTTCAGTGTGTGCACGTTCGTGTAGCGTTCGTAAACGCGTTCGAACGGAAATGAAACAGAATGCTCACGTTCGAGTAGCGTTCGTAAACGCGTTCGAACGGAAATGAAACAGAATGCTCACGTTCGAGTAGCGTTCGTAAACGCGTTCGAACGGAAATGAAACAGAATGCTCACGTTCGAGTAGCGTTCGTAAACGAGTTCGAACGGAAGAGACAGAATGCTCACGTTCGAGTAGCGTTCGTAACGCGTTCGAACGGAGATGAGACAGAAAGCTCACGTTCGTATGGCGTTTGTTAACGCGTTCGAACGGATACGAGACCTGACACATAATAAGGCAAAAACACATGCGCGTTCGAGTTGCGTTCGTGAACGCGTTCGAACGGACACGGACATGATGCATGAAATAGGATGCAATACATAAACAGAAAATAAAAGGGCGCGCGGCGAAGCATGCCGTAAAGGTGACCTTTTGGGGCTCTTGATCTCTCAAAGAGAGGACCTTTAGACCAACATGCTAAGCCCATGCGCGTCACATCACACATACAAGAATAGAACCAATCATATCAACCAAGTATGCCCGATTGAACACATCTTACATCCAATCCGAACACACATCAACCGGCGCGGCAAAGCATCGTGGTAAAGGGCTTTTAGCCCCTCCCCATAGGGGATCTCACAACACACTTACTAAGCCCATGCGCTCGATTGACTTATACATACGAAAATAAAGATAACAATATCAAACTAAGTATGCCCGATTGAACGTATCTCTCGCGTCCAACCGAACATACATCAACCGGCGCGGCGAAGTAGTGTCACGAAGGTGGCCTTTTCGGCTCTTTATCTCCTAATGGAGGACCTTTGGACTAACTCACTAAGCCCATGCGCTTGGTTGAATCATGCATAACTAACGACATACATAATTTAAATGACGAGGAATAAATAAATGAAAGCAACACAAAACAAGAGAATGTGCCGTTTACTCAAGTGGTACGTGGAGTTGTGGCCCGAGTACAGATCTTATTACCGTCCATTCGGAATCGCGCTATGAAATGTATGTCCGGGTTTCCATCCGATATACCGCGAGAGTTGACACATCTCTCATTCATCCAATACCCACAACATATTACATCTCATAATTCATGCATATTTATCTACTCAAAGACCACAACATGCATTCATAGACGACTCTCATGCGAATAGAATTCAATAAACAATGAATATAAACTAATGAAAAG